>SNQJ01S0014984.1:13696-33920 GCA_010110895.2 Picea sitchensis | reverse complement strand
AATGGAACAATTAAAGAAGGCAGTGCAAGCAAGAAACAAACCAATAATTGTTTCAAATGAAGTAATTGATCTTAAGCAAGAACAAGAAATCATTGTTGAATGGAAAATCAATCGTAAGTTTCTTCAAGATAAGTTCATGTCGTGCAAATATTACAAGTATATCATCTCATTTGTAGTCATATTTTTGATGCTATCATTAGTAATGTTGTCTATATGGATGATAGTGGTTTCAGTAAGATGTAACAGGTTTCAAATGGCTAACAATATGTTGTCAATTGTCATGATTATGTTACAGTTGATCTTGATGAGATAGGTGCACAGGACAGAGTTCAGAGATAGAGGACAAGTAGGGTGGCCTATCCCGAGCTTGTTGACTGGTCAGTAACATTTTAGGGACCAAAAGGTCCTTTAGTGGGGAGGTGTGATCCAGAATCGGATCTAGGAGCCTGACAGGGCTCAAAAAGGCTCAAAACTGAAAGTTCTCATAATCGGATGAAACCAATTCCATTGCGACCGTCTCGTCGCAATGATTATGACCAGATATTCACTTTCTCAAACGAGCATCGTATGCGAGAGTTATCACACTCTGGCCATTTTCCCAAATAGCTAAAAAGTCAAAAAAAAGTCAACAATCAAAAGGTGGCGTGGAACTCTCTGGAGGTGACACGTGGCAGTGGAAGAAGTGACATGTGGCAGCATAGGTGACAGGTGACTGTGAAGATGATGCACACTTGGACCAATGGCAGAGTGACACTTATCAATTTTTGGGTAAATGTGGTGGTGCCACGTGGCCCAGGCATGGGCAGCTACGTGGCACCCAGTCATCAGTGGAAGTGGTAGGTTTCAAAAGTTTTGAGCCCATGGGATTCAAACCTATAACCTCTTGGTAGGCGCCAAGCTTTGGGAAATGTCCAACAACCAACGTGCCATGTTATTTTTTTTTTTTTTTACTGGGGGAATCGGCAACTCGCGGTTCTCGTACTCGCGTGACATGGGGTCGATCCCCAGGTGGCTACCACTATAACCCCAGGTGCAACCACCCAGCCCGCAAGAATGGCGCACTAGTAAGTCTGGGTGAGAATCGAACATGAGACTTCATTTACAAATTTCCTTCCATTTACACGGCACTTGCCAATCCGTCTACACCCGTGCGGGTCAATGCACCATGTTATTGCTTGTGTAAACAAACAAACATTATAATATATATGTTTTATAGTATGTATAGGTTTGGTGCGGAGGGGGATGGAGATAAGCCCCAGCCTATGGTTTTATCATGTAAAGTGACCACCAAAAGGGTGCGGGTGCATAACTAAACCACCAACGCGTTTTTTATGGCACCTTCCTCCATGTAACCCGGAGCCATAACCACGGGCTCGACGCATGGGAAGGGACATGGTTCTATAAACAAGCAGCATATGACCATAATAAGGGGGCGTGCGCCAGTCAAGGGAGCTAAGGCCTAAATTTAAACATAAAGTGGGTTTTTATCCAATGTTTAGTGGATTTTATTGATTTTCAGGCCTGTTAATGGAGGATTTGGCCCATTTTGGGGGATATTGGACTCTTTTTGAGCCCAGATTTTGGGAGGAAGTTGGGGATGGATAACCAACTTCAGATCTATAAAAACCAGGCCTGTTTGAGGCCATGGAGGACAGTCAAAGCAGAGTTATGCTGAAGGGAAGCCAAGCCAAAGCCACTTTTATGCAAGGAAGTTGTTGAGGAGCAGACGCTTGCAGGCCATTTCTGGGAGCTCCAGTCATCCGTTTTTCATGTCATTTATTCTGCTAGGTTCTATAGATATGGAAGAAAATGACCAGATCAGTCTTGTATCCTAATGGAACTGCTGCAATGTATGTTTTGAGCTTTGAACAGAAATAAAGAAGCCTCCCCCACTGAGACAAAGGCCCGAAGACGTAGGCAATTTTGTGCCGAACTCCGTTATCACTTCTCTTGTTATGGTTTGTTGTTCTTATTGCTTCAGTTCAGATCTGTATTTTGTATTATGGTTGTGATATATTATCTCATCTTCATCCTCTTTCATTAGCTTCTTAAATGGTTAATAATCACATGCAATTAAAAACTCAACCACAGTCATTAAAAGATCTTTTCGGATCAGTCGCCTATCTATAATGTTAATCATCATCTTTGGTATCATTTTCTACAATGTGGATCATGGAGAATTATATCCTCTAGTTACCCCTAGGTGATAGGGGGGTAGCATCTATTTCCAACTTGTGGACATGTGCTCACCGTAGAGTGCATGAGAACCTTAACATCTCTAGTACTCCAAGACCTACAACTTGCATCACCCTAAATAAATTGCTACTATATTCTAACTTAAAGCAATCGATACAAAAAGGTATGGGGATGTTATCCACCCCGATATATGGAAAGCTGAAAATAAAATGTGGAAAGTAAATATTTTCATTTTCATCAATATATCATTTTTTTAGAACATGTATAAGCTAAGATAACATGGATGCATGAATAAATCGATAAGTAACATTAATAAAAAGGAAATGCAATCAAATGCAAGAACACAACATGACCTAATACTATCCTATTCTACTCTAAACCTAATAATTTAGACTCCTTCTGCATAATAGGGTTTAAGAAAGGATCCATTAATAGGTAATGGTAGTCTCATTCCCTTACATGTGGAAAGATAAAAGGAATCAATTCCAAACTTATTCTCGATCTTGTAAGGACCAAGCCATAGACTATCAAAATTCCTATGCATACCATGTTTCTCTTTCCTCTTCTCCCACATAAGTACAAGGTCACCTTCTTCAAAATCCCTATATCTTACTTTATGATCAAATGTTCCCTTAATCTTGTCTTGATTCCTCACCATTTGATCAAAATCATGTCTTCTAGGTTCATCCAACTATATGAGTTGATCAAATATTCATTGCAATGCCTCCTTATCAGTTGTAAATTGTTGTCCAAACTAAAGGACACGAATTTGGAGGTTGATGGGAAACTTTGCTTCCAATCCATATACTAACGCAAACATGATTTTTCCTGTGTAAGTCTCAGTTGTGGTATGATCCACCCATAATGCATACTTAATATTATCATCCCAACCCTTCTTATTTTCACCAACAATCTTCTTAATGATATTCATCAAATTCTTGTTGCTAGATTATGCTAGTCCATTCCATTGGGGACAGTAGCTAGATGAGTGCGACAAAGGAATTTCGTACTTGAAAAATAAATTTACCAAGGCCAAAGAGATAAAGTATTTTTCATTATCAGTAATTATCTTAGAAGGAGCACCAAACCTTGAGATTATTCTATATTCAAGGAAATTCATCATGACTTCCTCAGTTGTCTTCTTTTTTGGTATGGCTTCTACCCACCTAGTGAAATAGTCTGTAGAAGTAGAGACCCAATGATATATGTTGATAGATTTATCTTTAAAACTCACCAATGAAGTGTAAAACATGTTGTTGAAAGGGTTCCTCAACAACAACTGGTTTCAAAGGAAATGCAGACAATCAGTGTTTCATTGAGAAGAATTGACATGGTTGGAAAGACCTTACAAAACAGTGAGTATCAGTGAACAATGTAGGCCTATAGTAACCTGCTCTCAAAATTTTATATGCGGTGGTATGGGAAGCGAAGTGACCACCACAATATCCTAAATGAAGTTCCTTAATCATCATATCCACCTCACCCTTGTTAACACATCCGATGATTACTCCATCCAGGTATTTCCAACCAAGACTGTCTTGGTTTAAGAAATACTTCATGGATTTTAATCCTAAAGCTATCCTCATATGATCAACTAAGTGATCATGACACACTAGATTCTTTAGATAATATACAATATCAAAATACCACTCATCATGTTCTAATTCACTTAAGAAAACATTTACTTGGTCATCTTCTCCCATTTTTATGGACTCTTCATTGATTTCAGTCAACATCTTAGCTAAGACTTGTCCCTTAATGACTTTAGTAGGTTTAATATCAAGTTGATTATCTTTAATATTTGATACCCAATTACCTCTAGTTCCTAGGCAATCTTGTTGATTCAATACGTCTTTAACAACGAGATATGACACATAAGATTTAATCTTTTTATATCGAACATAGCCTTTAAAATGCTTCAATGATTTGGAAAGGGAATATGATTTATTATCGGTAATAGTACATTTTAATTCAACATCTCTAAGGGTTTTACTCATGAAGGAAAAAGGTTGTTCATAATCATCTTTTTTTTTCCATGAGTACCCCAACAATAGTATCTTCCAAAAAAAAGAGAAAATTATAAAGTATCTAGAATAACAAGGGCTAACAAGGACCAGTGCCATTTTAATTGCTTCTTTTACATCTTCAAAGGATTTGATACTACTATCATCCCATTTGAACTAGACATATTTCTTTAGTAAGGCATTCATTGGTTTAACTTTCTCAACAAAATTTGGAATGAATCTCCTTATCAAGTTAATCTTGCCAAAAAATGATTGCAAAGATTTATTATTGATTTGGGAATTTTATCAAGCAATTCCTGCTGCTCTGATTGCAAAGATTTCTTATCATTTACTTGTGGGAGGATATAGATTCAATCCTTGCTATATCAACACTAATACCATTCTAAGATACAACATGAAGCAATAATTTACCTTTATCAATACCAAAGATTGACTTTTTTGGGTTTAAGGAGATACCATACTTCCTACACCACTCAAAAACATTTATGGCATGTTCAATATGTGAATTCCTTTCCTTATACACAACATTTAATTCATCATGGTATGTCTCTATAATCTCCCCTATCAAAACTCTAAAGGAAAATTCCATTGCCCTTTGAAAGGTGGAACCAACATTCATAAGGCCGAAAGGTATCCTCATATATTTGAAAGTTCTCCATCGGGGTGGTGAAGGTAGTTTTGAGTTGATCTTCTTATTTAACCAATACATGGTTGTATCTTGAGAATTCATCTAACATTGACATAATTCTTGTGCCAATAACCCTTTGTAATAAATGTTCCATGTTTGGGAGAGGATAATTGTCCTTAAGAGATAGTTGACATGTTTATGTGGATATCAATTTATAAAAAGGGTTACCATAGGCAATTCTTTTCAATATAGATAGCTAGAAATCATTTAGAAGTTGGATTATAAGCAACTACCATTCAAGTGCAAGACTTGTCATGAATATGGGAATTTTTCTAAAGATTACAAAAAATAATTCGTGAATCAAGCCATAGCAAACAAAGAAGAAACTAAGCACAAATTAGGTGACTTTAGGAGATAACACTCAAAAAACATAATCATCCCCTACAACAAATAGTTATGAAGTTATTTCTCAACCACAACTTAGTCCCTTTTCTTACCGCTCAAAGGAATCCATGTATCTTTTGGATCCCATTCCCAAAGAGAATGAAGCACACATTTCAAATTTCAATCATTACCTCCTAATATTTTGTGTAATATCAAGTTGAATCCCTTCTCAATTTAGAAGGTAATATCCCTCAAGAGTAGCAAGAAGCAACATTAATCTCAAACAAAATTTATCCTCAATAAAGTGGTGTGATGAAAAGGAATAAGGCCCAACAATAGTATGAGGAGGAAGAACCAAAGGAGGAATGCTTGCCAAAGAAGCATGGGTGCAAACCATTAAATGAAAATCATGAGGAGACAACTATTAAAGAAAAAAACTTGGGGATTTAGACAACTATTAAAATCTCCTTAGGAGTTGGTATGAAACTTCAAGAAAAAATAAATCTAGGAACTCAAGTGCCATTAGAAGGTTCGGGGGTGGAAACCTCAAACCCCCATCAGTTAAATAATGATTCTTGTCTTCTGGAACTATAGGGGCATGGGAAATAGGCAAAAGGAATAAGCATTGAAGGATATTATTAGATATGAGAAGCCAACCATAGTCCTCATCTAGGAGACTATGTTATATGAAGTAGAAATGATAAATACAGGTAGGGAACAATGGAAAAACAACATAGGAGTAGCAGTAAGAGAAATATGAGCATCAGGTGGAATATGCAGACTATAGAACAATACATTGTTTGAGATTATAGACATTCAAAGCATGCAACATTGGGTTCTTTCCAACCTCTTGAATTTAACTTCGGGTATGAATTTTCATATTTTCAATGTCCACATCCATGTTCATTAGAGGGGAAAAGAGGAATGTTGGAGTTTGTTGTTGGCCTTGAGAGGTTTAGAATATATAAAGAATACTATTGTAGGTGGGGATTTTAATGCATTTCTCTCATACAAAGAAAATAGGAGAGGTAGTATCATAATGGATCCATTCAAGGAGAGTATGGGAGATCTTATATTTGATTGGGACCTTGTGGAAATAAAACCAAAAAGATGGAAGTATACTTGGACAAACATGAGATTAGGTCTAGGTCATATAGCAACTAGATTGGATTGTTTCCTTATCAACAACAATCTTCTTTTGAGAAATCAACTTATTTATGCAAATTTCATATCCTCCTATTATTCAAATCACAAGATTATTATGCTTACCTTCCATCAAGTAGAAAGATCTTGGTCCTATCCCCTATAGGTAAAACCTTCTATGGTTTCAAAATCTAGAAGTTGTGGAGATTAATTTTGAGCCTTGGAGCAAACCAATCATGAGATACCCTTCCTATGTTTGGGAAGAAAAATTAAGGGAAACAAAGGTAGCTTTAAAATAGTGGGCTAAAATATCCTACATTTCTCCAACTCAAGAGAAACCATATCTATAATCCAAACTTAATAATCTGGAATCTAAAATGGAAGAAGGGGAGGTAACTAAGAATGACCTCATGGAAGAAAGAGATTTGTGTATGAAAATACATATACCTAACATAAATGAGGAAGAGGCCTGAAACTTAAAATCATGGATCCTATGGTTAAAATTGGGTGATACATATACCTCATTATTCCATGAGAAAACTAAATTTAGGCTTTAGAAGAATATTGTGAATGAGATATCCCTCAAACATGGAAGACATCTAACTAATTTTGTTGCCATCATGGAAGTAGCCAGAGCTCATTTTGAAGCCTTATATATAGAGGATGAGGATGTTGATGATTTTGGTTGTGCTACAATGTTTGAAAATTTTCCATCGTTATTGTCCAAAGAACAAAATATGGAACTAACTAAAAATATGGGGGAGGAGATAGTGAAAGAAATATGGGGTCTTAATCTAGACAAAGACCTAGGTCCAAAGAACTTTACAATTTACTTTTTATGTGCTTATTGGTAGTTGATGAAATTTGACTTGAAAAGGATGCTCAACTACTCGCAATAGAACATTAATCTTGACAGAAGTACCCACTCCTATTTTTTTAGCATTAATCCCTAATGAGGTTAATCCATCTTCATTTTCAAGATTCTAGTCCATTTCTTTAGGTAATTCCTCTGACAAGATATTGACAGAGATAATAGAATATTTACTAAAACATATTCTCCCTAAACTTATGTTTCTAAATAAATAAGGTTTTTATGTAGAAAGACAAATCATTGATAGTATAATATTGGTTCAAGAGGTGATACATTCCATAAAAGATATAAAGAAAAATGAATGCTTATCAAAATGGATATGGAAAAATGCATATGATTGGGTAAGACATTCATTGTTATTTGATGTTCTTCGTAAATTTGGTTTTATAGAATCTTTCATTCTTTGGGTGAAATATTCCATAGTATCCCCTTGGATCGTGCCCTTTGTGAATGAGAAGACAATGTATTTCTTCAAGTCTAAAAGAGGGCTAAGGAAGGGATGTCCCCTCTCTTCCCTTCTTTATATAGTTATGGTGTATTCTCAGAGTATATGATTAAAGCAAGAAATAATTAATATAGTAAGAGGTGTCAAGCAAATAAGAGGTGTCAATCAAATAAATCACCCCCAATTTGTTGATGATACTTTCCTCTTAGGGGGTACTTCATTCATCATCGTTGCAAGATTTAAGTCTATTATGGATCAAATTTTAAATGCTTCTGGGGGTAAAATAAATAATGATAAAATCCATATTTATGGACGGAATATAAGTGGACTTCTTCTTCAAAACATATCAAGAATTTTAGGTTTCCCATGCTTACCAAATTTATCATCCTTTAAATATTTGGGCATGCCAATCACTCTAGGAAATCTGACTGAAAGATTTGGAAAAATATAGTCGATAAAATCAAGAACATACTACAACAGTGGGGCTCACATTGGTTAAACTTGGTAGGTAGAGTGGTGCTAACCAAATCGGTGTTATCAACCCTTCATATTGTTCAATGTTCAGTATTGTTGACACCATCAAGTGTCATGCAAAAAGTTGGAAAAGCAATACATAAGTTCTTATGGTAAGGTGGGAAAACCAACACAAAAAAATTCCACCTTATCAATTGGAACACAATGAGAGATCCAAAAGAAAATGTGTGCTTAAAAATTAAACATCCAATATTAATGAATTTGGAAATGGGAGATAAGGTCCTTTGGAGATTAATTTTGGAAAAATCGAATGGTGGAAATAGACTTTCTTCAAAAAGTGTTTCCACATGATCCAGGTGGATATTGGTGGCCACCCACCTATTCAAACTGGCTCCTCTTGTCCATTTTTAGTTCAGCACATTCTTCTCTACTTATTTGTAATTGTGGGTTCTATAGTTATGGGGTTGTCTGAAGCCCTACACATCTTCCAGGTGGATATTGGTGGCTTCTCACCTAATCCAACTGGATTATTATGTATTTTTTCATGTCATCACATCTTGTTGTACTTCCAGGGTCGTTTTGGATCCCTAAAAAGTGTTTTTTTGGCTCACCATAGTCAAATTGTAAATGAAGTCAGATTTTGACATCGTAATGTGTAGTTCTATGAAATACCTTTCCAACGAGCTATCATGTGCCTAAAACGGAGGTCGTATGCAAAAGTTACGACTTCGGGAAGTTGAGGTACCAACTTACCCATAGGGGCCCACATGACTTTTGGTGTTTCACCTCCTAGGGTTAGGTTTTTGGATGTCTAGGGTTTTGGAATTCATGAGTAATATCAAAAAGGCCTCTGGATCCTCATTGTGATCATTTTTCTCAGATGGATGCATGTATCAGCCACATCTCTTCTCAGAGATAACTACCACCATTCGAGCAAGTGTTTCAGTTATGCAGTTTTACAGTTTCAGCCTATTTCATTTATTGAATAGAACATATTGTTCATTGGATATCTATGTTGTTCCTCATATCTCTGTGTTTATTGTATTCAGTTTGTTAATCATTTTGTTCCACTCCTAAATATGGATCAATGGTATCAAAGCAGTTTGCGCTTCATTTATTTTTCTCTGTGCATGTCCCCGACAAGATCTGGGTACAAGTAGTTGGGACTTGAACCAATTGACTCGTTGCAATATCGGTCGCACCGAGCCCGACAACTACCCATCGGGGACAAAAATAAATATGATGGAGCAAGAGATCCTATTAAAAATTTTCTCGAAGAAGCCCTTGCACGACAAAGGAATGAAATGATGGAAAACTTTGCACAGATCCTTCGACGACTCCCCACACAAGAAGCATCTTCATCAAGAAACCATGCAACCCCCTTCAAGGTATAGGTAAATTTTGATATTAAATTATTTGAAGGACTGATAGATGCGGATGTTGTAGATAAATGGTTGAATCTGCTCGAAGGATATTTTTCGGTCCACAATTTTTCCGATAGGGAAAAGGTTACTTTTGCACTCCTCAAGGTCATCCCCCGTGTTAAGGACTGGTGGGATACTTAATCTGAGAAAAGGTTCGTAGAGGAATATGCAATATTTGTGGTTTCCCCTACATGGGATTCCTTCCAGGATGTCATTAAAGAACAATACTACCATGTTGGAAGCTACGAGGACCAGTACACCAGATGGACCACCCTGCCTCAAGAAAGGGACCAGACAGTATCATATTTCACCAATATTTTCCATACCCTACGCACCAAATTGGGTATCAAAGACTCTGAGTGACATATGGTGCTCAAATACCGAGTTTGTTTGCATATATACATTCAAACACAAATGTATTTTTTGGACATCACCTCATTGGGTACGACTTATAGATACATTTTCAAAATCGAGTAGAAATTTAAGTAGAAGAGGCGAGAGTTCGGATCTGCAAACTCCTCACAGCCAAAGAAGGGAAAAAGCAACCCCAACCCACATAGCAAGGGACAGATCAAATATGGCCACTCTCAGGAAAACCAGTCCAAGCCGCAACACAAGAAGGGAAATGAGAAGATGAAGAAGGACACGGGAAAATGGTGTGAGTGCCATAAAATCCCTTGGCACAACACGTAAGAATGTCGCTCCAAGGAGTCACTCATGGTTGAGTTGAAGGTTTTTGATTCAAAGGTCGATTATGATTCTGAATCAAATCCCTAAGGAGGGAAGCGGATTATCGATGTTGAACCCAGTGCCACTATCGCTACCACCAAAGTTTGGCCAAGAGAACCAGAAGAAATAGAGGAAGGGGAACACCTCTTTCACTCACAGATGTGGGTAAAGGGGGTTCCACTTCATTTCATTGTCAATAGCGGCAGTCAGAAGAAACTAATTTCAGTAGAGGTCATCAAGTGGCTGGACCTTCCAATGACACTGCACCCGCATCCCTACACCATCAGTTGGTTTCACCAAGGAAGAGATCTTTGTGTCAGCCAACAGTGTCGTCTTCCCTATGACATCAATCCTTTCAAATATGAGGTATTGTGTGATATTTCTCCCCTTGAATTTTGTGATGTTCTTTTAGGACAACCATATTTGTGAAAGCGTCATGTTGTGTATGAGTATAGACCCCACATTGTTATTATTATTTTGGGTAGACAATTGTACAGGATACCAGAGGTAGTGTCACTTACCACTATTTCTTTAATCTCTACTAAGCAATGCAGTAAGGTCATTTCACATACCGGGAAGTTCGTCTTCTTTGTGATATATGCTAATAGTAAGTAGAAGGTCATCGCCACATACGTGGCCTCTACATAGATCCTCTCTTTGTAGTAGAAGCAAATGGACGGGATCATGGAATAATACAGAGACATATTCTCCTCACCCATCGGGGTACCGACGCACTGCCAAGTCAAGCATCCAATTGATATGACCCCCGGTACACCTCTATCTAATGGACCAATCTATCATCGCTCGATGATGGAAAATGATGAAATAAGGCGTCAGATCCAAGAGCTACTTCAGAAGGGGCATATCAGACCTATCTCCTCACCTTGCAGAATTCTGATTGTACTGGTGCAGAAGAAGGATGGGACTTGACGAATCTATATCGATTACAGAGACTTAAACAAAATCATAGTCAGGAACTGGTACTCAATTCCCAATATTGATGACCTTCTTGACCAACTCAAGGGGGAAAATTTCTTCAGCAAGATTGACCTAAAGTTTGGCTACCACCAGTTTCCCATTGAACCAACTAATGTATGGAAGACAACCTTCAAATCTAAAGAAGGTCTCTTCGAATGGATGGTCATGCCCTTTGGCTTAGCAAATGCACCTGCCAATTTCATGAGGTTGATGGATGATGTATTAAGACCCTTCACTAACTCTTTTGTGGTGGTATATTTGGATGACATCCTCATCTTCAACAAAACTTAAGAGGAGCACATGCGGCATATTCAACAGGTTTTGAGCACTCTGCGACAACACAAGCTATATGCCAACTTGGAAAAATGCTCTTTTGGCATGAACAGGGTCCAATACTTGGGCTACATTGTTGATGAGCATGGGGTACATGTTGATCCAGCTAATATCCAATTCATCCATGACTGGCCTGCCCTGACCACACTAAATAGGCTTTGGAGATTCTTGGGACTGGCCAACTTCTACCGACGGTTCATGTTGGGATTATCCCATATTGCATGGGCCCTAAGCGAGGTGACCAAGGGAGGTGGTAGGGAAAATTTCATGTGGGGGAAGGAACAACAATGAGCATTCGATGATCTCAAGCATCACTTGTGCTCAGCTCCAGTACTCTCCTTGCCTGATCTACAACAACCATTCAATATTGAGACTGGAGCATCTGACTATGTTGTAGGCGTAGTTCTCACTCAACACGGTCATCCAGTGGCATACCATAGTGAGACACTCTCAGATATTGTCCAGAAATACCCCACCTATGTAAGGAAATGTATTCCATTGTACAATCCTGTCGTTAATGGAAACATTACATTCTGGGAAAGGAGACGATCATCCACACTAATCACAAGCCTCTACAGTTCATACAGACACAGGGGAAATTGTAGAACGATCGACATCAGAAGTGGTCCACCTACCTGCAACAGCTCCATCTCAACATAAAGTATAAGACGGGGATCTAAAATCATGCCGTTGACTTTCTCAATTGACCTCCTATGGCTGCACTCACCACTATTCTCCATTCCTGTGGACATGAAGCATCTGAGTGGCCCCAACTTTATCAGCGAGATCCAGACTTTGCAACCACCTATCATCTCTTGGGTACAAGTACGTCTGCCACCGATTTTCACATTCAGGATGGACTATTATGCCATATGGACCATCTCTTTGTTCCTACAAGAGAGCATGGAAAGATAATTTGGGAAGCCCACTACAGTCGGATGGCAGGACATTTTGGCGTAGAGAAAATTGTGGTCTTTCTTAGAAAACATTTTTATTGGCCAAAACTTCGACTGGACATCAACAAGTATATCAGATCTCTCACTTCCTGTGCCATTTCCAAGCCATCCATCATGAAGAAAGGCTTATACACCCCTCTTCCTACTCCCGATAATCCTTGGCAATCCATCTCAATGGATTACATGTCTGACCTTCCATCCACCAAGCAAGGAAATGAATGTGTATTTGTGGTTGTTGATTGGTTTTCAAAGATGGCCATCCTCACAGCCTGCAAGAAGAATATCACAGTGGTAGATATTTCCAAGATCTTCTTCGAATGAGTGTGGGTCCATTTTGGGATACCACAGACCATCATCTCCGACCGAGACAACGGGTTCCTCAACACATTTTGGTCGAGTCTCTGCTCATTGTTGGACACCAAGCTCACTAAATCCACTTCTTTCCACCCCCAAATAGATGGGAAAAAAGAGGTCATCAATCGGACGATTGTGCACATCCTGTGCATGTACAACTCTAAGCATCCACGTACATGGGATGAGAGTATCCCCTATGTTCAACACAATTACAACAGGGCTCTCCATAGCTCCATCGGCCATAGCCCATTTCAGGTGGGGCTGGGATTCCAACCCTTAGGTCCCATTGATGTTTCACTACCTCTTTCCACCACACAAACAAACTCTTCCCATGTTCAGTCTGAGACTGAAAAAGGCACTAGATTCATTGAGCGGATTCAGCGCATCCGCCAATAGGTCCATGAGATTTTGCAGAAATCCAATGCTAAGTATAAGCAACGCCATGATCAACACAGGGTACAACACCGATTTCATGTTGGAGACAAATTCTAGTTACATTTGTAGAAGAAGCATCTTAGAGGGCCCCATCGGAAGCTCTGCCCACTCCGTTATGGACCTTACACTATCACCAAGGTTGTGGGTAGCAATGCTTTTGAGATCAACACTCCACCCTTTCTTGGCCTGCACCCAATGTTAAATGTGTACCTCCTTCGGCCATATTCTCCACCATTATTGGACACCTCAAAGATTGCAGAACAACTGACACCAACATAGATCAACCCTGATTGCATGGAACAAGAATCCACTAATTAGATAGTGGACACACAGGTCAAGGGCACTCGCCAGTAGAGGATCCAACTTGATCGGGCTGTCAAGGCAGAGCAGCTCCTACGCCAAGGAAAATGGCTCACCCAGGGCCAAATCCAACAGAAGTTTCCTCACCTGATGGGGGAACTCAACGCAATGGATACCATTGCTTCCTAGGGGGGGAGGATTGATCCAAGTGGATATTGGTGGTCGCCCACCTTTTCCAACTGGCTCCTCTTGCTTTCTTTTAGTTCAACGTGTTCTTTTGTACTTCTTTGTAATTGTGTGTTCTACACTTCTGGGGCTATCTGAAGCCCTACACATCTTCCAGGTGGATAATGGTGGCTTCTCACCTAATCCAACTGGCTTATTTTGTATGTTTTCATGTCAGTACATCTTGTTGTAATTCTGAGACCGTTTTGGAGCCCTAAACAATGTTTTTTTGGCTCACCACAGTCAAAATGTAGACGGATTCAGAGTTTTTCGATGTAATTTGTAGTTCTTTGAAATACCTTTCCAATGGGCTATCACACACCTAAAATGGAGGTCGTATGAAAACGTTACGACCCCGAGAAGTTGAGGTACCAACTTACCCATAGGGGCCCACATGACTTTTGGTGTTTCACCTCCTAAGGTTAGGTTTTTGGATGTCTAGGGTTTTGACATTCATGAGTAATATCAAAAAGGCCTTTGAAGCCTCATTGTAATCATTATTCTCATACGGATGCATGTAGAAGCCACATCTCTTCTTAGAGATAACTACCACCATTCAAGCAAGTGTTTTAGTTCTGCAATTTTACAATTTTAGCCTATTTCATTTATTCAATAGAAGATATTGTTCACTGGATATATGTGTTGTTCTTCATATCTCTATGTTTATTGTATTCAGTCTGTTAATCAGTTCGTTCCGCTCCTAAATCCGTATCACCACACCACTAGGAAAAGGTGCTTGGACCATCCTCTAAATGAGGATAGAGGATCACCCATATGGAAGCTATGCAAAGTTACAACGCCAATTATCCATTCTCATTTAACTTGGGTTCCTGGTAATGGTAATATGATCAAAATTTAGGAGAATAGTATAATGTGGAAACCATGATTCATGCACAATTTCAAAATTTATGAACTTAGAGTATGGATGATTTCTGAAAATCTCAAAATTTTATTTGACCTTTCTCTTTGGGATAAAGCATCAGATGATAGGTGATTGGATGGAAGATGATGTCACCTATAAATCATCTTTCTCCCTAGCTAATCGATCTCTTTCTTCATCTCCATGGTTTTTCTCCTATGAGAAAAATCAAACTTGATCAAAGGGGTTGGGGTCTTAAAGGTAATGAGAAAATAATTAATATGGGCTATAAATCCCAATTATTGGAACTTATGTTACCTCCAAATTCTAAGATTTGGAATCATATTTGGAAAGGGGATGGAATCCCAAAAGTAAGCATTTTTTGTTGGATAATGGTTCATGGGAAATTCCTAACTTTAGAAAGTCTTTAAAAAAGAGTAATCCAAGACTCCAAGAGCCATTGAGATGTGTTTTCATGTAGGAATTCAGAGGAAACCTAGTGCCATCTCCTCTTTGATTGTCCTGACTCCTTATACCAAGAATGGAAGCATGCATTTAGGGAAATTTAAAGTAGATGGGTGTTTCCCCATTTCCGGAAGGAGATGCTTACAATTTGGTAAAAAAAATACATTGGGAATTTATTGAACAAACATATTCTCCAAAGAAATTGCCTTGCAATGGCAAAATTTATTTGTTGGAAGATATGGCTTGCAAGAAATAGATTTCTTTCAGCAGGACGACTCCAATCCTAGATCTATAGCGGAAAATACCATGGCCCTCTAATTGAGGTTATCCATGCTAAAGGAAGCAAAGGACATAATGCGTTGGTGTTAGAACATGAAGAAAGGGATTGGCTCCAAGACATCCTTCTAAGAGGTTCCCTTCAACAGAGAATCTCAATTAAAAGGCCAAGTTCTAAAACATCATGGAAAACATGATTGTAATAAGAGGAATTCCAAAGATGGCAATAATCTTAGAACGAGCATTTTAGTTTCTTTGATGGGGCCTCCAAAGGAAACTCAAGGGTGATAGGTGCAGGGGGGATCACCATAGGTCTTGGTGGACACCAATAAATATTTTTGAATGGGATCTAGGCAAAGCAACAAGTAATAAAGATGAAGCACTTGCACTTTCTCAAGGACTCAAGCTTCTTGATTCAAGGTGGATTAGGAGCTTGATTTTATTAGAGACTCTGCAATCATACTAAAGCATATGCACAAATTTTACACTCCTTTGGATTGCAAGTTAGCAAGGCTTATATCTAGAATCCAATATAATGTAAAATGGTTTGAAAAGGTTGACTTCTTACATGTTGTAAGATCCAGGAATCATTGAGCCAACAAGATATCTAGTGAAGCCTCTTGCTTGGAGGGAAAGAAAATAAAGACAAGTGGGGCAGTGGGGGGGTGTAACCACATCCTCTATCCCTTAATCATATTCATGAACTATTATCCAAATTGTTTTTTTCATCTATTAATATTTATTGACAAGTGGCAACATGAATTCACGATGGTAGGTCAAGACTTAAATTGGAATATCTTGTTGATACATTCTGACACTCCGCATTTGATGTGGGCGCAACCTCATATGGTATTTGAATCTTTGATGATGGATGGAATTGGGATATCTCTGGACACTAACCCAAACATTCATGCCTATTTTTGGTGTATTCAGTGTATTCCCCCCCTAGTTCATGTATAGTTCTGGTGGATTCAGTAGAGCTCAACATTCATAGGAAGGATTAGTGGGACAAGCTTAGCATCTGTGAGAGGAATTTCAATGGTCCTATTGCAAAGGTAAGTTGGTGGACTTTGATTGAGAATTTGGATTCTATAGTGGTTTTTTATGATTGCAATTTTTTTCAAGTGTTAGCTTGGGCTTGTGGGATTTTAGTCTGTGAATGCAAGAAATTAGGGGTAATTTCTACGGGGAAGACATAGGTATCTTGGGTAGAGCATAATTATATTCATTTTCCATCTATAGAATTGGGATGTGGGATGATGGAAAACCACAATCACCTAGGACGTTGCCCTATTTGCAAACTCATGGGAATTCATTGGGTTTTAAGGAGACATGAGAGTCTGTTGTTAAACAGTCAAACATCCATTTTCAATACAACTACAAGAATATATTCACATGAAAAATCTCATAACAATGAATATGCAAAAATTCTAGAGTTGGTCACTAAAAAAATGCCAAATTGATAAGCTTGAGACAGAGTGCAAAGTCAATTGGCTCAATTCCAGGTGAAGGTTAGGAGGAAGAATCAATGCATCAAGATCTTGGGATAATGGACACAGAAGGGGTGGAGCAAGAATCCAAGCCAACCTTTTAAAATCAAAATGAAGGACATAGACACAATGGTCACTTCTCTCCTCGACTTCAAGATTTTATATGTTTTGTAAATTCTTTTGATACTAGGTCTATTTTGTAGGATTACCAATCAGTTTTTTTGGATTTTCTTAATAAAGGAAAAAACATTTTATATAGTAGCTAGCTCAACCAATTTTGGAATCTTTTTCAGACATTTGGTTGTGAACATGGCTTCATTTTTGTATTAACATGCTCACCAATGAGGCCACAACATTTGTTTTAATACAAAATATCATTATTTTAGTAAAAAAATAAAAGCAAAAAATGTTTGCCCATTGAAAAAAATTAATATACTTTACAATTATGTCCTTTGGTTGTCGGTATGATGTTTTTTAATATATTTAAAATCATTTAAAATATTATTTAATTATTTAAAAAAAAAATTGCATGATCTAGGATAAAAATTATTATCCTCCCCAGGAAAGAGGTTACACTATAACCGAGGTTAGTACTTAGTCTCATATCTGGGGCTAAGGCTAGAAGCTACTAGAAATCACATTACCCCACTAGAGGTAGCCTCAACGATGGCCACAATAGGATTTGACTTTCTTGTAGACAATATCTAGGTTGAAACCACATTTTTGGTCCTGGAGTAAGACCTAAAATTGTTTTTGATTGGCTAAGAGCTCGTCTTCCTCGGACCTATGGAAATAGGTTAACAACTCAAGACCCAGAGGTCTCTGGAAAGAGTGAAAGTTTGTCCCCTTACAAACCACTAGTGGGTCATTTCAAGTGGTATGGTTTTCCTTGAAAAATAGTGACAAGTCACCCTGCATTTCAGATAACAGTCAATGATTACTGTCCTCATTGCCAGTTGGCTGCTAAATTATGATAGGTTTTACCATGTTTAAAAAAAAAGAACAAAAATGATCCAAAACCACATCCTTTTTAGTGTTTTTGGCATGTTTGCCAAAAAGGGTGTGGTTTTGGATAATTTTTGTCCTATGTCATCCATTCGTTGTGGCATGACCATGATCACTACAATGAGCACACTCTAGGTGTTTTTGGACATAATTTTCACTGTCCATCTAGCACATAAGACAATGGAATAATTGTTTCATACATTGCAAAGAATTGGAAGAAGAAAGGGAAAGAAGAACAACACGGAAGAATAAGGTGTTCAAATCTCTATGCAAAGCATAGAAATTTCAAAACTAGTTGCAAAATCCAAGGCTTATCGTCCAATGGAGAATTCAACATCTCTAAAAAATAAGGCTTCTAAAAGGGCATCATTAATGAAGAATTCTTTCATTGGCATTGTTTGTCAACACATCACAAAGGGTAAAGCATCGTAATAATAAAGTAAAACGCCATCCAATTTCATCCGATGAATGTTTGGCAATGCTCCAATGTTAGAGATGACGACCTTCCCCAAAAGCTTCCCCAATTGTTGTCATATTTTACCATTAGTGGAATGTGGGCAAACAATATTCACCAAGCACCACAACTTTTAATGGGGTATATGTTAGGATATGTATTGTTGGATGTGCAATGCCACAACATCTACCATTAAACGTTGCACCGTTGGGTGGTTATTGTTGTCCATGGATGTGTTGGGGGATGCTTTGTTTCTTCTTCTTGTTACGTGCAACATTTTCGATAAATCCAACACCTTGGGAACTAAAGATTCCATGATGGTGCCAATCAAGACAGTCACAATGCTTCCCCCCACTTGGAATACCTCCCCTTCTTTAGATCTTGGCAATCATCCCCATTGGAAACTACAATCCCACCTTCATTATTTTGCTCACCACCTTGTTGCTCAAACCTCCTTCCTCCTTGAGTCTCACTCCCTTCTCACCACTATTCTCCAAACTCTCCATTTTCTCAACATTGTGCTTTCTCCTCCTTGCTTATACAAAGAAGCCATTATCTAACACTGCTTACTTGCTTTACCAAAAAGCCAAGAAAACCACATATAAAACTACAATTTGATGGACTTGATGGCTTTAAATTTTAGCCAAAAGAACGACCACATTTACCTCTCACTCCTTCAAGCATGTTTCACCAACCAATTACAAGGCTTAGATGGTCATGTATGTAATGCCCATCTAAACCTTGCAATTGGTTGGTGAAACATGCTTAAAAAAAATGCATGTAATGACCACGTTCCCAATTTGAGAAAAAACCACCTTAAAAAAAAGTCTTATCAATATAATAATAAAAGACATAGTGAATGCAAACACATCTCCATAAATTACACATACACAAAAGAATCCTGGCCTAAAGTAGGATATTCAAAGCAATGAGGATTCAAACCCTACAAATTGAGGAAGAACGGAAAAACTTATGACGAGGAACGTCTATTAGAAGGTGATGAATTACATTGCATTGTGTAAACACTTTTCATATTTGAGGTCAGAAAAAAATATAATAAACATAAGATCTAGTTTATCCCTAAATCCGCAATGCGACCAAAGGTATCCTTAAATTTGCAATGCCTCACAAAGCTACATCTTAATCTAGAAGTTAAAAAACATTTTTAACATTCAAGTCTGCAAAAACAAATGCAATATCCCTCATAAAACTACCCTCTAAATTTAGAAGCTAAAATTATCTTCTATTATTCGAGAAAAAAAAATAATAAATATAATATTAAGAATATCCTCAATTGCCTAAGTATTTTATTTTTTGTTTTGTTTTTTTACATTTTTTTTTGGTTAAATTTGTTCGAAATTAGGTCATAAATTATTGGAATTGTTGATTTTAGTGGTTGAATTTATATACTCATAGTGTTTTATGAATGCAATTTAAATAACAGAAATGGACAATTTCACCCAAAAATGCAATTTAAATAATAAAAATGAGTCATTTCACCGAGATTTATATCACTGGATTCTGATGAAAAACCTATCCTTAAATGTGCAACACCTCACAAACCTACTCTCTCATTCAAATATTAATAGTAGGATCTCTCAATCACGTTGTGAGGACTTCAAATTTTCATGTGACAATCCTCAAATTCCTAATGACTTTCTAATTTTTTCCTAAATGAAAAATGTATACTTTGGTATTGTCTAACTGTTCTACATTTTAGTTTTTTTATTGAAATTTGACTACATAAATCTACACTAAATCATAATTTTTTGTTAT
>SNQJ01S0014984.1:0-13585 GCA_010110895.2 Picea sitchensis | reverse complement strand
CTTAAAACAATTCTACTACACCATATACTTTTACTTTACCTAAAAATCCCACCTCTCTCACACATGTCACCGTGCTTAAGCAGTAGACAAAACCCTTCTTATTAAATTCCCTCGAATCTTGACAAGAAGGGTGGCCAAGAGCTATGGAATCATGACAACCACGTGGATTGCTGGAAACTATGATAGGTAGGAGGTGGAACCATAAGAATTACCGAAATAAAATTCGCTGGAATGGACTGGAACCATGACAACAAAGGGTGAATTGTCCGGAATTAGGACGTGTAGGGGCGGAAGCATAAAAATTATCGGAATGAAGGGCGGAACCATTCCTACGAGCCTGGAATTTTCATGGTTCCATCCCAGCCTTTGATAATGCCGAACAATCAGTGGAAGTTCTGTTTGGTGCTTAAGTTTCGGCGTGCTCTCTCGCGCCCACAATTTCTGCTATTTTTATCGATCGACGGGAATTCTACGCAACCTCACTATTGACGGCTTCGGCGAAAGTCCCAGTCTTGTGATTACAGTTGAAAACCCTTGACACGTAATCTTCCACCAACGCCGACTTCCATGACAACTCTGGATCGTCTGGACTGCATACGGCCAATTTCCTCACCATTTTTTCTGCCACACAATTCATGCCCTGCCGCGCACGCATGCCATGGAAGCTATATTTATATAACAAGCCCCCCTGCAATTCAAGCTTTAATCCTTTCCCTGCGTTGAAGACACACTTCAGAGTTTCAATTAGGGTTTCAGCATTCACAATAATGGCGGAATTCGCGGATTTCCTGCCAATTATGGCGGAGAAATTGGGAGCGCGATTTCATGGCGGAGCTGTGTAACGGGTTTCGTCTTCTGGCAGATCCCCGGCTGGGTCTCATAACTTTGGAGAGCTTGAAGAGGAATTCGGCTCTGTTAGGGTTGGATTCCCTGACAGATTCAGAGCTGCGGGCGATGATGGAGGAGGGGGATTTAGACGGCGACGGGGTTCTGAATGAACATGAATTCTGCGTTCTAATGATCAGACTGAGCCCTTCGTTCATGGATGAAGCCGATAAATGGCTAAACAAGGCCCTGGTAAATGATTTGGAAGAAACCCTAACAAAAAAATAATACATTGATTTTTAATTCCGTCGACTGTTGAAAAGGATTTCAGGAATTCATTGACAGATCTGGTTAAGCGGCTTTAAGGTGTATTGATGTATGAAATTTGATTAACAAACTACGGATAAGAAGAAGTATTGATGTATGAAATTTGATTAACAAACTACGGATAAGAAGAAGGTTTAATGATGCAATTTATGACAGTGCTCTTTGAGTTTCTCTGGTTTTCGATTTGGCGTTGTAGGTGTAATTTTTTTTTTTTTTTTGAAAGTAATTTGGAATTTTGATAAAATTTTGGATTATTTAGATTAATTTTTTTTTTTAGTAATTTGGAATTTTGATAAAATTTTGGATTATTTAGATTAATTTTAAATTGAACAATTTTTTTAAGGACATCATTATATCATGTATAAAATTTAAATCACACTGTAATAACGATTTTGCTTAAAAACTCTATCAAAATTTTATCATGTGTGAAATAAAATTTATTTATTATAAGAGTAGCTTATTCTTATTATATTTTCTTATTTTGTTTTCAATTTAATCACTAATTATATTTTTAATTTTGTATTAAAATTAAATAAATATTTATAATAAAGAATATATTTTGGACATTATGTAAAAAAAAAACATCTTTCTTTTAGTCTAATAATGTTAGTGATTTTAGTGATTTTTTTTATCTTTTAGTCTAATAATGTTAGTGATTTTAGTGATTTTTTTTATCTTTATGGTTGTGAGGTCTGAGTGGACTTAAAAAAAAAATTGTCTAAAACTAGTGCATTATCCACAATTTTAAAGTTAAACACAGTGTTCCTTACTCCATTCTCTTCATAAAAGTTGGTATGTTTCTCGTTAAATGCAAAGTTTTAAAACTATATATTCTATATAAATTTATTCCAAAACTAGTGCATTATCCACAATTTTAAAGTTAAACACAATGCTCCTTACTCCATTCTTTTCATGGAAGTTGGTATGTTCCTTCTTAAATGTAAAGTTTTAAAACTATATATTCTATACAAGAACATATCATTGAGAAACTTGAACAAGACAGATTTCCACCTAACCTATTTTTGTCTAAAAATAGGTTTGAAAAGGACTTTGATAAATAGTTAAATGATGAACATATCATTGAGAAACTTGAGCAAGACAGATTTCCACCTAACCTATCTTTGGCTAAAAATAGGTTCGAAAAGAGACTTTGATAAATGGTTAAATGATGGGACATCAACTTTGATATAACACTCTTTGATGATGAAAGACTTTAATCCAAAATTGAAAATAACGTGTCTAAACTTTATAGTGATGAAAAATATCAAAAACAAAAGAAAATCGTGTTATTATAAAAGCATCCCAATTTTGATCATTCCTCTTACCCTAATAAGGTTGTCAACTTAGAGGAAAAAATGATGACAATTGCTAAGCTAAAAACTAACTAGCATGCATCATATCGCAAAACCCAATTAATTGGGTTTAGCTAGGGTGATTGAGAGAAGTGTTATTCTCCCACCCTGGATCAATTCCAACAAGTGACATGTTGAGCTCTTAATGAATACATTGAAGAATACATTATATAAATTATGTGTTCTAATAATTAATTGATGAAAACTAATATTGTTTGAGATTGTGTGTTAGTTATAATTGAAAAAACACGGTACACATAGGTGTCCAAAAGTTATTATGATCTAATGTTGGAAGGTCTCACCTAAAATGCATTGTCAAAGGATTAGTGAGAAACACTACAAAACAATGTTGTCATGTTGCGGTGCAATTCCTTCCATTAGCATTCCATATACATTTGAAATCAATCAATCTCGCAACATCCATAACAATGAAGACATTCCTACATCAATAAGAAATGAGAATCTGGACAACATAACATAAACATAATCGTAATACACCATAAACATTAAGATACTCATCATTGTTGTAGGTGTGTTTCCACTCAGCAAAATACCAAGCAATATATACATAATGCCCCATGCATATTACTAACTACAACATATCTAGTGCTTTACTCAGATAGTCGAATTAATCATTTAGCCATCCAACCAACTAACCTGTAAGCAACAATTACTAACTACAACATATAACTACAACATATCTAGTGCTTTACTCAGATAGTCGAATTAATCATTTAGCCATCCAACCAACTAACCTGTAAGCAACAATTAAGTAACCATTTCTCTGAGTCCATATAATGGTATTTATACAATTCCAGGCCATAGGCATCTTGACATGGGTAAAAACCTTCACTAACGAACTTAAGCAACTACATAAATACAATCCCTCATGTGCAAGCATTGCTTAGCCATTCAAACCCTGAAAATTGGGGATCTTCTCCCAAAAGTCTGCTACTCCTTTGGGTCGACTATTCCTAATATCCTAACCCACATGTCACCACAATTGTTATGCATTTGTTATGTTAATGCTACCATGCCAAGTCATCGTCCAACAAAAGTTAAGGGGCCAACAAGCCCCAACCACAATTGTTGACTCAGCCTCGAGTCAACTCCAATATGTCCCTTCCTTCTAGTTGTGACTTGTTGAAATGCATCAAACTCATGTGACCACTTAATAAAATTGTGGCCCTTGTAATTAATTATCAAGTTAGATTTGGATGAGGAGCTAAAGGTCACATCTCTAAGACTACTTGTTATTCAATATCAACAATTGAGTCTAATTATTGAGTCTTTAGGTAGACAGCTTGTGCCAGAGGTCACAACTCATACAGACGACCTAATTATCATCCAAATAAGTTGTATGGAGAGCATCTAATTCATCATCGATGTGTTGTATCTTTATGATTTTGGTGTTTCTCTAGATAGGGTCGGTGATAGTATGTGCTTCGACTGACATCTATCTAACTCGAGCCCTCAAATCCTTATCACGTTGTTCTCACAACTCCAACAACCAATCCAATCCAATCCTACAGGATAGTGTAAATGTTTTATCTCTCAATAGTGGTGGTGTGCAACTATGTCCACATGCCAACCTTGATTAGATCCCCAAGGACATAAGTTCATTAAGTTGCAGGTCCCCCTAACCTCTCTTTGACTCTAGTTCTAGTTACATAATATGATTTTGCAATCGCAACATGGAAGCATGAATCTGATCCAAAGTGGTAGCATGTCTCTCATTAGTCACCAAATTTAAAACAATGGGTCTCTCTATCACAATTCTAGCCACATACTGGAAAATGTTCATCTCACCTACTCTAAGCCTTCTACTAAAGCCAATTTTTCTTGTCCCCAAGCATCTTTGTCGATAGTAAATTCATCCAGTTGTAATAGAAGTCACTAGTTGGGTTCTTGTAGTTCAACGACATCATGCTCATACCTAACCAACCTATGAGCAACTTCTTCCATCATAACTTAGGGAATTTGCAACATGTTCATTGTAGGCCAACTACTAACCTTCATTTGGATAGCCCATTGAGTAGGCAAAGGGACTCCAAGGAGAGACCAAGACATAGGTTGACCACTAGTAAGGGATTGCTCGCACCAGTCGTGAGCCTCAAAATTTAATTTCAATATTAGGAGCGAGACAGAGTGTGGCAGTGTTGAGTGTTGGCAATAATGTACTACACAATATCAAAGTTCTCTTGGAAAACACACATCATCTCTCAACAATATTCATGGCTTCTTGTCAACTGCTCAATTATGGAAATATCAGACAAATGGACCAAAGGAGAGAAGCTTACCAGTCTGTGTTGGGCATTGAGCCCTTGGAGGTGTCACTAGAGTTTCATCCTCGTCATGCTTCATTGCTTGTTTTCCTCTATTCACAAATGCAATGCTCGACTCTTCTTTGGCCTCCTCCATGTCTTCAACTTTATCATCTTCATGAAAACAAATAGAGTGTAAATTGTTGGTAGATGGGTGGTCTCTTGGATCATCATCATCTCCTACAATGCCACCATCCCTCGGTAGTTCAACTCCATCATATTCATAATATTCTACTCATCTTGGAATTCACTTGCAATTGTATGTTGGCTTTCCTATGCCTCCTATGGGGAAGAAATATCCCTAGCAACATTAGTAGCTTCATTCTCAATGGTCACAACAAGAGTTGCTAAGGTAATTATGGGTTCATCATCTAGAATATCTACGATGGAACCATCGAAGTCTCAATCACATCAACCTCCTGGAATGCCTCTAACACTCCCATTACACCTCATATTCACTTCAATGTACCCTACATTTTTTTGTTGTGGACCATCATATAACCATATTATGTTCTTCATTGTATCATGGTGAGCCAAGAGTGTGGTTGTATTTGTACTTGTGTCTTGTATTGGACCATGCTAAGATGTTCCATGTATTGTTGGGGAGCCTATGCAGTATCTTAAGACCCCTAGTGGTTGGTCATGGACAGTCCTTTTAGTCCCCATTTCAATATAGTCATTGTGTTTATGGCTCTAGATAATTGCCCCTCGATGTTGGTAACTCTTCATTATGTCGGTCATCTATTAAATGAGTTGATATGCAACCATCTTGGGGTGGATCTACTAGGACATGTGATCTAAGGGAGCTACTAGTCTCTTTAACTCCTTTGTATATGATGTTAAAGTGTTGCTCTTTTGTAAAGGTTGTCACACCTACCTATAGAAAACTTATTTTATGCCTAAGCATGGACTCTTATCTTATATATTCATCACACTTTGGTCATCTACTATCATATATTGTTATGAAAATGCTCACTTTGTTTCATGTTTCTCGAGGCAATCTCACAGTTCTAGAGGAAGTACACGTATCCCAAGGCACTAGTCACATATCTTGAGGCACATTTGGGCTATTTATTCATGCATGGACATCCTCTACACATGCTAGGTTGAATATTCTAGAGTGCCCTCTTATTTCACCACTTTTTGTGTTGTTTTGTGCATGATTTGAGGGTTAACCCACACGTGAGTATATTATGATAGTCGTGGGGTGTTTTCATGAGTTGATTTGACTTGGAGGGGAAATTTCCTTTTCTGGTGGAGTGCTTGAGATGAGGTCTTGGTATGCCTTGAAGGCACCTTTTTAGCATTCTTGAACACATTCGGAGGAGTCATCCACCTTTTGAGGCTTCTTCCATCGATTCCATGAGGTCGTTCCACTAAATGATGCTAGATGTTGCACCTTTGCTTGCTTGGGAGGCTACTACACCATGTTTTGAAGCCTTGACAACACATATTCCTTGGAACATTGAGCTAATGAAGCAAATCAACCCCTCTTATATGGGATGGGCCCCCTTCTCATGAGGGTTTTATGTACATGTGGCATATTTTACTTGTTTTTTATGTAGTTTCCTTGTTTGTGTGGATGAAAAAACTTCTTTTGTAATTATACTAGTCTAATTTTAGGGAGAAAGAATTAATAATGAATGAGAAGGATGTAGAAGCCACATCTATAAATAGAGGATCTCCTCTCATTCCAAATTGTTGTGAATTGTTGGACATCATTTTTTAATACAATTAATATAAGATCTACCTTTTGAGTTTTTGGTGTCAATTCTTGGAGCTCTCTCTTTCTTGGTGCAACAAATATAAGTGTGAATGTTTCAAGGCTTCTACTAGCTAGCAAGATAGATCCATTTGAAGAGTTAATTAACTACTTTCAAGGAGGACATCTAAGGTTTTTTCTCTTCCATATTCCTTTGCTTGGTTTGGCAAGAGCTCAATCTCTTGTCTTGTCTTTTCTTTGGTTCCTTGACAAGGGTTTTAGGTATTTTATTCAAGACATGATTGATCTTGTTGGTGAAGGTATTTCCCTAGTGGAATCCCTTCTTGTAGGGACTTTGGTCTTCATACCTTTCCTTGATTATATAAGGGATTGATTTACCCTAGGGTTCCAATCTCTTACCCTAATATTTAAGATAGGAATGACCAATTATTACAGGGACATATTTCTTGACCCCATAAGCCCTAATTGGATAAAAAAAGGCACATGTCCCATATCCAACAACCAACCGAAAAACCCTAAAACTCAAAATGGTTTTTTTGTTTGTTTAGAAGGAAATTTAATAGTGAAAATCAAAGAAAAAAAAGTATTTATATTTTTTTCATTGTCGAGTGTAAAGTTAATGATTTACTTTATTTCCTAGACAAGTTTATCCTAGGTTTGTGCTTAATTGTTGATCTCTAACCCTAAGGAAGAGAGGGAATCGTCAAGGTGTTATCTAACATTTTGTGGGTTGATTTAAGGCAATTCTCAAATCTAGAAATTAAATTGCAACAATAAAAAACAGATTTGGTGAACCCCTAAGGTTAAGGTTTGGTGCTTCAAGGTGTCTTCTTACTCATACCTAGCCTCTACTTAATTTCTAGATTGTTTACACAAGTTTATCTTACATATCTATAGGTGGATTTGATCTCTAATGTGCTTAGAGGTTTTATTTGGTGAATTCCAAGTGCTAACTTATGAAACCCTAGGGTGATTCACCATTTATTTTACAATTTCTTGCTTAGTTAATGCTTACATATACTTAGAACTTGTTTTTAACACTTGTTTGGTTGTTATTATATAGAATATTTATTTCCCAAGTGGAAGCATCCAAG
Source organism: Picea sitchensis (assembly GCA_010110895.2). Lineage (NCBI taxonomy): Eukaryota > Viridiplantae > Streptophyta > Pinopsida > Pinales > Pinaceae > Picea > Picea sitchensis. The sequence continues at coordinate 5,940 of SNQJ01S0014984.1, read as the reverse complement.
ACATGTTGCTCTCTTGTGCTTAACCTTTCTCTTGGATGGTCTTTTTATGATCTAAATATTAAATTTCTGCATTTTTATTCATAAAACAGATTTTGAAGGTGAAGGACAACCCTAAGCTTTTCCTTTCTTAGCATATAATCAAGTGGTAAACAAAATCACACATTGCACCTTTTATTTATGCTAAATGTCATCACTCTTTGTGCCCTAAAGTAGCTTAAAGTGGTTATAACATCTTGGAAGTTTTAATTGTTGAGTAATAGACTTGAAATACAAATCTGGGATTGTTAATATTGCTATTTCACACATTAGATTCGGCACACACATCCACTAGCTCTTAACCTTTTATTTTTAGGTGGATATAATTTTGGTTCAATCTATTGTTTCTAGTTGTATATCTTTAGAGCATTGTGATCACCGACTGGAATCCTTGTGCATGGTCTTGTTACATATATTGTGGATTCAATGCAATAAATCATATGTTTGCATTGTTTCAATTCACTTGAAGAGGTTTACTTTCATTAATTGGGATACCCCCCTTGGATTCTAGGAGTTGGCCTAAAGTGTAGGGGAAAGTGTACTAAGGTGACAATGGTGCACTTCCCATATTTTTTCCCCAATTAGCACCTATGTTGGGACTTTTCACAAGGGTTCTAGTTTAGGCGGTAACATTTTTGGTGCCATTGTTGAGGATAAAGTCCATCTCCTAGTTGTTGTTGGGTTTCGTCTTGTATGTGTATCTTGGTAGATGGTTTTGAATGCTAATATTAATTTTCTCATTTGGAGACTCCACTTAAAGAAAATATAACAAATAGATACTCTACAAGGACTAACTCCAAAGGTGTTGTTGATCTTGTGCCTGAGACTGAGGTTTATTATAGAAGAAGAAGATATAACCATGAGACAAGAGAGTTAAATAATCAATTAGGACTTGAATCTATGCAAGATATGAGAAGATTTTGTGTTGATAATTTGGGTTTCCTAATTCAAAATCTAATGGCTTCTCCTTGGTTGGTTGATTGTTATAAAACATTCCATTTCACTAACATTGTAGTTCAACCTCATGATTTGCCCACTTCGTTGGAAAAAATTTATGTTTTTCATAGTGATAATGTTATTGGTGCTAAAGAACATTATGATTATTTTATGGATTATGTTAGAAGTCTTGGAATTTCTCATCTTGATGTGCTTTATAGATGTGTTTCCTTATCATTGAAAAAAGATTCTAGAAATTAGTTTCTTGGATTGCCTAATAATAGCGTAAATACTCTTGATTCTTGTAGAAATGCTTTCTTTGATAGATGGTTGGAAAGAAAATAAAGTAGATTTATTTTGAATGCTTTGACTAATATAAAAAAAAATTGAAAATGAAATTGTGGATTAATTTAATATTAGATTTGATAAATTTGTTAAAGACATCCCTTAAACTCATCATCCTACCCTAGCCTCCATCTTAGTGTATTATCTCAATTCTTTCCAAGGCCAATTTAGTTTCTTTCTAAATGAAGCAAATCCCAATGATCTAACAAAAGATAAGAAAAAGGCTAAGAGTTTGGATGATAATTGGACCTTATCATGGAATCTAGATGTCCTAAACCCTCTTAGAGATAGAACCAATCCTAAACCCAAGGATTTCCATTCGATTGATCCTTCTTTTGACCCTTTCATTGCCATCCTAGAGGGAATGAAAAGGTTAGAGATGAATTTCACACAAACAATAAATACATTGTAGAATAGATTGATTCATCTTGAGAGAAATCAACGACATAGCAAGTTTCCTCCTAGAAATGGATATTGGGGCCCTCATCTAAATCAAAGACCTCTCACAACATTGGAGCCAACCAATATCCTTGAACATGATGTCCCTTACTATTTTCAAGCTTGTGATAGTTTCCATGATTAGAGGACTTGTGCCAAATGTATTGAAATGATGAAGGTGAGTTCTCAAAGTAACAATCAATATCTAGACACTTGTAACATTGTGTTAGGCGGAAAAAAAATGTTCCACTTGTCCCAAGAAAATATGAAACAAGTTAAGGACAAGTCCATAGAAGCGCAAGGCTATTGAATTTTTTGGTGAGAAGCCTTCCCCAGAGAAAATTAAAAGAATGTATGTAAATAGATTCAAGGGTATAACTTATCAAAGAAGAATAGGTAACCCTCCTCAAGGAGATCAACAAGGCACTCTTGAATTTCCTTAGAAATATATTAAACCTATAGGACCAAGTGAAGAGATACCTCAAAGTGATTCTTCAAATAATAATCATTTTAATATGAAATTGGAGGTAACTAGTTGGATGGGTAACATTAACTTGCATGTTCCCATTGTTGAGTTGGCAAAGATTCCTTCTATAAGAGAACAATTAAGATTTTTTTGGGGATTGAGGTAATGAGTCAATCAACCCAAGTTGTAGATGAAAGAGAAGATGCCCCTATTATTCTTCAAACAATGAATCAAGAAGGAAGAAAGAACCCCAAGTCATCAACCCTTTTTCATATTCTTGGTTGTTGGTCATTTATTGTTGCATAACTATATGTTGGATTCCAAAGCCTCCACCAATGTAATGTCCATCAATGTGATGAATCAATTGGGACTAAAAACCACAAGACCATATAGAAACATATGTACAAGGTATTTCAAAGAAGTATAGGTATGCGATTTGATCAAGGATCTTCAAGTGAGATGTTTCTCAGGATATTTCTCTCACTATGGATGTGGTCATTATTGATGTTCTAGATGATTGGGGAATGATTTGTCCTGTAAGTGGGTTGTTGATATTGAAGGTAGCATCCAAATGGACCTATATTATGTTGTGATTCGCACTTGTGAAAATACCTATGTGACTTTTCACTGTGAACAAATGAGAAAGTACCACGTAGAAGACCCCTTAGATCCTATGAATGAATTGGTTTTATATGAAGAAGACTTAGGATATTATACCGTGATTTCAACTGAGATAGCTCCCCGAGAATATGTAAATATTGCTTGGAAAATGATTTTTTATGGAGCTAAGTCTAGGACAAGGGCCAGTGTATGAGCAATGCTTATTTATCCCAAGGGTGACACTTTGTGCCATGCTTTTCTCTTAGAATTTCAAGCAATGAACAATGTAGCTAAGTATGAATCCCTTTTTCTTGGATTAAATATGGATAAAGATATGGAAATTAATATTTTGAAAATCCAAGGTGATTCCAATCTAGTAATCCTACAAGTAAAGAATCAATTTGCATGCAAGAATGATAAATTAAATATGTATAGAAATGTAGTGTGGAACACCATGGAATGGTTTGAGGATTTATCTTTGGAAGTGGAGAATAGAATGTTTAATGAGAGAGTTGATGTTTTAGCTATAGCCACTTCAAATCTTCAACCATGTAAGGATTTGTTGGAAGGTTGGAAGTTAGAGATCATTTTTACACCTTTTGTTCCTGACAATGTTGAACATTGGAAAGTTTTTGATGATAATTACCAAATTATAAGATTCATCGACAACCTTCAAGAGCTTTTTGAGACTGAAATTGATTCAAGAGAAGGAGTAGAGTATAAATAATAGTTGATAGATAAAATGATTCATATTGGCCTTGTTCCTTTGGAAAATATGTTCAACATACATGCCATATACAAGGAAAAGAAAGAGATGGTTCAACTTGATGATTACATGGAAGTCAATATTGGTTCCCCAGAAAGTCCAAGATCATGAAAATTGGTGAAGTATCTTCAAGAAAAGAAAGAAGAGAATTGAGGATTTGATTAGAGAGTACAGAGATGTCTTCACTTGGTATTATGATGATTTGATGGATTATAAAGGTGATATTGTCCAACATAATATACCTTTGAAGGAGAATTCCAAGCCTTTCTGACAAAATTTGAGACAGATCAATCTGAAGTTGGATCCCCTTATTCAAAATGAGTTATGGAAGTTACTTAAAGCCAAGATAATTGATCATACAAGGCACTCAAACTGGGTATCCAACCTTGTAGTGGTAATAAAAAAGACATGTGAGATTAGACTATGTGTTGATTTCAAGCATCTAAATGTATCATATGAAAAGGATAATTATCCATTTCCCAACATGGAACATTTATTGCAAAGAATTATACGGTCGGAAATGATGTCATTTTTGGATGGATTTTCAAGATACAATCGAGTGTGTGTAAATTAGGATAATGGACATAAGACTACCTTTACCACACCTTGGGGCACTTTTGAGTATTTAAGGATTCCTTTTGGTTTAATTTATGCAAGTGCCACTTTGGAGAGAGCCATGGACTATGAATTTAGAGATCTTATGGGAAACATAATCGATATATATCAAGATGATCTCACTACATTTTCAAAGGAAATAATTTCTCATGATGGACATATCAAGAAAGTGTTTGAAAGATGTGGCATGTATGGAATATCATTGAAACCAAAGAAGTCAATATTTGGGGTTCTCAAAGGAAATATTTTTGGGCATATAGATTCAAAGGATGGGGTAAAGGTAGAGCCTGAAAGGATTAAAGGTATCAAAGAAATCCCTTTTCCTTGAAACAAGAAATCCCTAAAGTCATTTTTTGGCAAAATCAACTTTATCCGAAGATTTTTCCTAGATTTTTCCAAAATAACTAAGCTAATAAACAAGTTTCTTAAGAAAGACATGGATTTGAAATGGGATGAGAATGGAAAGTTGGATTTTGAATATACCATAAGAGGCCATTGTGAAATATCCCATGTTAGTAAGTTTGGATTATTCAAAGGATTTCCAAGTTTTCTCCTTTTCCTTTGAGGATACCATTGCAAGTGTTTTGCTTCATAAGAATGATCAAGGTGAAGAGAACCCTATAGCCTTTATGAGTAAAGTTATCAAAGATGATGAATTGAAGTATTTCATTATGGAGAAGCAAGCATACGCTCTTGTTAAGTCCCTAAAGCATTTCAAGACCTATGTGGTTATTAAAGGATAATTACCTACGTTCCCAATTCTCTAGTAAGAGATATTCAGGCTCAACAATACTTTTTGGGAACTAGAGGCAAGTAGGTGTATAAGATTCAAGAGTGTGATTTGAACATTAAACCTAGAAATTTGAATAAGGGGAAAGGATTATCCCAAATAATGACAAAAGGAAATGAATTTTCCCTTGGAATAAAAGAATATATTTTCCATATGATCTAAGTATTATTGGAAGAATTGAAACATCATGATTGGTATGTAGATATCATTTATTACCTTAATAATTTTACAACTCTGAATAACTTGAAAAATCACAAAACAAGAGCGCTAAGATTAAAGGCATCTAAATTTTTCTTTAACAACCAAGGAATTGGATGGATAAATCCAGATGGATTAATTCTCAGATGTCCACAAGTTTGTGAGATTGTGTCAGTCATGTTATATCTTCATAGGAAAACATAAGATAGTATCCCTCCCTTTGAAACCAACGATAGTGGAAGTTTCCTTCCAACAATGGGGCCTTGATTTTATTATACAATTTAAAGACAATTCTACCAATGGTTACAAATGGATTCTCATGGCCATAGATTACTTCACAAAGTGGGTTGAAGCCATACCAACCAAGAGGGAAACAAATAAGTTTGTTATGGAATTTTTGAAGAAAAGATCACCACTCATTTCGGAGTGCCGAAAAATATTTTTGTTGACAATGCCAATGATTTTAGTTCTTCATAGTTGTCATCCTTATGCTTCAACTATGGCATTGTCCTATTCCACTCCTTCAACTATTACCATCAATGAAATGGTCTTATTGAGTCGAGTAATAAGAATTTGATGACCATTATTAAGAAGTGTTAATGTTTATGCTATTATTATAGTTCTTTGCATTTCATAAAGATAAGAGCATAATAAGCACAGATCACTGAGAAATACACATCCACAATAGACACAACATTTATCCTGGGAAACCCTCTAGGGGAAGAAAACCCAACAAAACTTCCTTATCGT
>SNQJ01S0014983.1:224760-235398 GCA_010110895.2 Picea sitchensis | reverse complement strand
ATATCCTCAAGTGATGACTAATGATTTAGTTAAGATTGCCTAGCCTAGTCATCATGCATGATTTTAGGATCTAGAGCAAATCTCTCTATGAGGTGGCATCACCCATTGTACTATAAATATGTAACATTGGAGTGAATACATGTAGTTTTGGATAATATGCCTTTTCCGCCATTTTGTTATTCTTGTTTATGTTTTATCACGAATCCAATTGCTCTAATATCTCAAAATCTTGATCATATGAATACTCAGTTTGTCCAAACTCAAAATCATGTTATGAGACGATTAACAAATTTGGAAAGGAATCAATCTACTCCAAGGCACCCATTCATTAGGAAATAAGCCATAGATTGGAATTCAAAATCTTAACAAGAGGAAAAGGCTCATGACACACTAAACCCTGTTGGTATGGCCAACTTGGAATAATTACCATGGTTTTCTCCTTGCCAATAATTTCATCTAGAGGAAGAATGTCCAAGATGGGAAGAAGACTCCCCTGACAATATCAACTTTATAGATGCAATATTCTCCTTTCGGGATGGTGGTGATGATGAATCTGCATATATTACATAGGAACAACTTGTTGAAGTTTGAAAAAGGGGATCCATAGAGGGACGACTCAGAGTGCTTAATCAATTGACTGAATATCATGGGAAATAATTAAAGAAGAGTGAGATCCTGACTTACAAAAGAAGGAATAAAATTCCTATATTGCCTCCATAGATTTTAGAGAAACAAACCTCATCTCATCCAACAAAGCAAGCTTTAGTTCAGCCAAAGGAAACTTCTCCCCATCCAACAAAGAGAGTGGCCCCACCACCTCCACCTCCAGTTCGAGAGTTTCTTCCAAAACCAATTTAGGAGAATGAAGAGATTCAGTTGAATATAGATGTCCCGACCATGGTTTGAAAAATGAATATGACAGTCCCAATAACATAAATGTGCAAAATCCCTTCCATTAAGAGAGAAGTTTAAGTTGTTGAAAGTGCCAGCCGAGGTGGAATATCCTTCTATAATCCTGAACACCATGTACCTTGGATGGAAAAATGATCCAAACCCTCCCTTCTATCTTTCTTTGGGGATGAATAACCTCATCTTGCAAAACTTCATGCTAGATTCCGAGGCCTCAACAAATGTGTGTCCTTAAAAGTTATGAAGCAGCTTGGCCTCAAAATGACTTGACCCTATGAAAATTTCTATGGCATCGATTCCAGGAAGGTTAAATTTTATGGACTCATAGAATATGTAGAGTTCTATTTGGTGGATTTTCCTCACTATCATCCTCATGAACATAGTGGTGATCAATGTTCCAGACACTTGAGGAATGATATTATTGAGGAGTTTGGCCACCACTCTTGGAGGTTTCCTTAGCATGGACCTCACTCATGCTTATATCCCCATGGAAGATGGTACCTTTGAAGTTCTTTACAACCGATGAGAGACCAAGGAACATGTGACAGATTGGGATCACCCTAACTGCATCAACGAGAATGAATTTGATGAGGGTACACTACCCATTGAATATGATCCTCATGATCTACCTTTCATGCAAAAGGATTGCATAGATACACAAATTCCAAGGAATCAAGAGTATAAGGAGAAGTTGGCAAAATTTCAAGGGAGGGAACCAGAGTCCATCAAGATATTGAAGAAAGAAGAAGATAAAGAGGATAAAGAACGTGAGAAGGCTATTAAAGATGCAATCAACACAGATCCACCTTCATACCCCTACATTGAGAATATACCCTAAATAAACTACAATGAAGGAAGCCTTGCACTCATGTGGGATAAAAGGAAGGGCAAGCCCAAATATGATTAGAAGAATAAAAACTCTTGGCTTAGCCCTTACATCATCAAGAATAAGTACGATAAAGAGAAGTACTACTTGTCATCCATGGATGAGAGAAAGATGCCATTTCCAGTAGATGGGTCTTTTATCCGACCCTATATTCAAGGTACATGACTTCTTCAAGCCCCGAGCCCCATGTAAGTAGGTAGGTCATGTTTCTTTCTTGTATTTTCACCTTAAATGCTCATGGTAGTTTAGTTTCATTTTATCTCTAATTTTCATTTTAATCTACTTGCATTATTGATTTACATATTTTGCTTTTATTGTATTATGTGAAAAATGCAAAAAATTCTTTTCTAGATTAGTTATCAATTCCAAAATTTTGTTTTTTTATATGAGCAAAGGGTGGGCGAGCCACCCTAGATTTTACGGTTTGATGTTTCATTGTAGGAACATGTCTGACCAAAAGATGTTGAGGTTATCATGCACCCTACGATGAGTACATGTCCTCGAGTAGGAGCCAGATTTTATCACCAATTTCTAGGGATAACTAAGGAGATGATGTCTCAAGGACCCTAGGTTGCAGACATGGAGTATTGAGAGACAGATGACTGACAACATCCACATGCACAAAAAAAGACCCACTTCACCACCATGCATCCTTAGTTCATCATGATGGCATTCACCACATCAAATTGCTTCCAGAATACAATGGGTATTTCTCTATGAGGTACAAGTCAGGTATTGTGGTAAGTGTCACTTTGATACTTGAGGAATTTGAGTATGTTTCATTTAAAGTTTCTTTTGACTATAGAATGTCTCTTTGGAAATTATTCTCTTTTCCCTGTTTCACCTTGGTGGTTGACATTGTGCCCTAGTAAGTGGTCACCTTTGGGGATGGTTTTTCTACCGGGAGGTCCCCTTGATGGTCATCACACCATTCCTGATCATACTTATCATTTTTCACACTTCATCCTTTTCACCTCCTTATCTTTTGGGATTTTCGGGTGTATTGACCCAAGAAGGGATTGTACCTCATTTTATGGGAAGAAGGGGATGAAGGCCCAGAGGGAATGTATATGGAAAAAGATAAAATACAAAGCTATAACCTTCCATATGCTCACCCAAGGAGGTATTAAGAATGATGAAACGTTTCTGCTAAAAAATTAAAGACCTGCAAGAAACAAATTCATATTATATAGACGTCCCACTTGTTGAGGGATCTACACAAGTGCATTATAAAATTTTCTTTACGCCTATGGCACTTTGTGTACCTCTCCCTTCAAGTGACATTGTGGTACTTCCTCCCAAGTCTTATATTACCCTTTTGGAGTACCCAATTGTTCTAGACTTTAATTAATTAATGGAGGATAAATGGGCTTGGAAAAAGGATTCATTGAAAATGAAGGTAAAGCACACCATCTACAAAGGCACCCATAAATGAGATAATACAAACCCTTGTATGTCATGAACTGCATGCCCAAAAGTCTTACCCCCATCCACTTCATATTCTCCACATGACTTAGAGAGGGGTCCACCTAGGAAACACTCCTTGACTTAAGGAATGACTCACCCAATAGGTCACCTTGACAACCCTCCCATACCTAAACTTGGAAAATTGCATAGGGTCTTTGAGCACTTATTTAATTTGATGAAGTAGTTTTAATGCACATGTTTAGGTGGCTCTTGTATTAAATGTGATTTTATAACTTGCCATGATACATTTTACTTGATACCCTTGGAGGGTGCACTCATCTGTCTTTGCAGGACCTTGTCTGATGGGTGTTTTGAAGAAAAAAACCCATCTTGGGCCTTCATTGGGGCATGAAGTCCACAGGTTGGATATCATGGCCCAGACTTTGGGGGAAATATAAAGGTTGGATGTTTCCTTTGAAGGCAAGAGAGAATACCTTGGAGCTGGCACCTATCCCTATCTAGCCCAATGAACTTCCTTTGGATGCCTTACAACACACTTTTGGGGCTTGACGTCTTGACTAGGGCTAGGGTTTGGTGGTGATGATGATGATTTGATGGACACTTGGGATTTTGTGATGAGGAGGATCCCTTGCACCATGGAGAAGATCATAGCATTTGAAGGGAAGGCCTTAGGAGGCCCAATGAATTCCTCTTATTTCTCAACTACTTTCTAAATGTGCCAAGATGTCACCCTAGAAGGGGTTGATGTCACCCTCAAGGTTTCTTTTTGTGCAAAATTTTAAAATTAAAATCAAATTACTTTGTAAAGGGGAAAAATAAAGGGGGATGGCCCCCTTATTTTTTGGTTTACCCTATTGTTAAGTGGACAAATTATTTTTAGAGGTCTTGTATAAATAAAGACCAAAATCATTTCATTTTAACATAACTCTCTCATGTGAGAAGATCTACTTGGATGAAAATTTTGCTCCTCTTGGGAAAAAATCATCTCTCTCTGTCTCTCTTATGGTATGGTTTATACTTGGCTTGTGGAGTTGTTTGGTATCAGAGCTTTGTTGGCTTTAGGGGGACGCCTTTGTGGTCAAGCGTTTGGCTCGGGACTGTGATAAGCCTTGTTACAGTGGGAGATCTATTATATTGATTTTTCAGGTGAAAATAAATGGAAAGCAATTCAAAGATGGAGATCAAGAAGTTTAATGGGAAAAGTTTTGAGCTATGGAAGCTCAATATGGAAGATCTGTTGGTGGAAAAAGATCAATGTATTGCGATATATCCAGGTATTGCACCTACAGGAACTTCAACAAATTACTGGAAAAAGTTGGATTGGAAGGCAAAGAGCACAATCCGACCGTGTCTCTCAGATTCAATATTACCGAATGTGTTAGAGGAAGCTACAACCAAGGATTTATGGGATAAGATGGGGAAGTTGTATCAATATAATTCCCTAGTAAATAAAATATTCCTAAGAAATAAGCTGTACAACCTGAGGACGAGAGATGGAGACTCAGTGGCAGAGAATTTGAACGCCTTCAATACTGTGGTAAGTCTGTTAGTATATGTTGAGATTAATATTTCAGATGAAGATAAATGTATTAGTTTACTGTGTTCTTTACCAGACTCGTGGGATAGTCTGGTTGTGGCCATAGGTAGTAATACAACTTCCTTGAATTTTGATGAATTGGTCTCATCTTTGTTGTTGAAGGTGATGAGACAGAAGAATATGGAAGGACATAACACATACACATTATTTGCAAGAGGACGTTCCGAGGAAAGAAATAGATCTAAGTTCTCAAGTGGGAGATATAAGTCTAAGGGTAGATCTAAATCTCCAGAAAAGTTTGTAAAGGTATGTTGGAGATGTGGAAAATAAGGGCACTACACGAAGCAATGTATATCCAAAGTTGAGAAAAATAAGGGATCTAAAGAATCTCCTTCTACAGAAGAAAATACCTCCAAGGAAGAAGGAGGAGATGTGTACTTGGAATCTTCAAGCACACATGCATATCCCAAGGCATGGTTGGTTGACTTTGGTGCATCCTTTAAAATGACTCCCCATAGGGAGTGGTTATGCGAATATGGAAGGTATGATGGAGGTAATGTTTTCTTAGGTGATGATTCGACAACCAGAATCATAGGATGAGGAAAAGTCAAGTTGAGGCTCATAGATGGAAGGATTAGAACATTGCCTAGTGTTTTTCACATCCCAGGTTTGGCAAGAAATTTGATTTCTGTAAGCAAAATGGACAATGTAGGGGTAAAAAAAATATTTGAAAAGGAAACCTACATGATGGTTCGAGGAGAAATGGTGTTGCTGAAGGGAGTTTGGTTTGGAACTCTATATAAGATGCAAGGAAGCACTATTAGTGATGGGTGTAATAGTTCCATTGTTCCTAATATTAAAGTTGAAGAATAAAGAACTCTTACTGTCTCTAGAGAAAAGGTTATTCCGTGGCATCAAAGACTGGGGCATATCAGAGAGAAGGGTCTTCGACTACTACACGGTAAAGGTATGGTTGAAGGTATGTCTAACTTCTCTCTAGATTTTGATTTTTGTGAACATTGTGTATATGGGAAGCAAAATCAGGTAAGATTCCCCTCTGGTGCAACGAGGGCGGAAGGAATTTTACAGATAGTTCACAGTGATGTGTTTAGACCTGTGTCAGTCCCATCATTGGGAAACTATGTGTACTATCTCTCATTTATAGATGACTTCTCCAGGAATACTTGGATATATTTCCTCAGGAAGAAATTTGAAGTCTTTGATAGGTTTAAAGAGTTTAAGGCTCTTGTTGAGAATCAAACAGAGAAAAGAATTAAGGTGATGAGGACAGATAATGGTGGAGAGTTATGCGGGAATGCGTTTGAAGAATTCTGTAACAAGTGTGGTATAACAAGGCAACATACTACTCCATTTACACCTCAACAAAATGGAGTTGTAGAAAGGATGAACATGACACAGATGGAAAAAGCAAGGTGCCTGCTCAGTGGTGCCTTGTTAGGGAAAGAATTTTGGGCAGAGGCAGTGGGTACTACATGTTACCTGGTCAACAAATCAACCTCATCAATGTTGGATGACAAGACTCCACAAGAGGTATGGACTGGTAAGGAAACTTCTCTCACACATCTCAAGGTATTTGGCTGTGATGCGTATGTTCATGTTCCAAAGGAAAATAGGAGTAAGCTAGATAAGAAGGCTGAAAAGTGTATCTTTATTGGATATAAATATGGTCTCAAAGGTTATAAGCTTTGGAACCCAGAAACTAAGAAGGTAGTGTATAGCCGAGATGTGGTATTTAGAGAAATGAAGGATGTTGTTAAACAGGAAGTCCTACCAAGTAAGGAAGAACCATAGAAAATAGATTTTGATTTAAAGGATGATGAATCAGACTCTACAGAAGAACATGAATCAGAAGAAGAAGATCCTCATACTCCAGTATTGAGGATATCGGTTTGAGAAAGAAGGCTACCAAAAAGGTATACTCCATCTTATTTCCGTTCAAATTTTTCTTTGTCTATTACTGATGATGATCCTAGAACTGTCAGGGAGGTAGTGGATTCAGAGGATGGAAATCTCTGGAAAAGGGCTATGGATGAAGAAATGGCATCTTTGGATAAGAATGAGGCTTGGGATCTAGTGGAGTTGTCGACTGGAAGAAAGCCTATTGGAAGAAAATGGGTATTTAAAAAGAAGCTTAATCCAGAAGGAAAAGTGGAGAAATACAAAGCTCAGTTAGTAGCAAAGGGTTATTCCCAAGTTGAGGGAATTGATTTTGGTGAGATTTTTTCTCCTGTTGCCAAGTTAACCTCTATAAGATTTCTGTTATCTATTGCTGCTTCATTTGATTTTGATGTAGAACAGATGGATGTGAAGACAACATTCCTACATGGAGATTTGAAAGAAGAAATCTATATGAAGCAACCAAAAGGTTATGCTGTGAAGGGAAAGAAGGAGATGGTATGCAAGTTGAAAAATTCCCTGTATGGTTTAAAACAATCACTAAGGATGTGGTATCAAAAATTTGATACTTATATGCTGGGACTTGGCTTCACAAGAAGCAAAGAGGATCACTATGTGTATTTTAAATTAATTGATGATCATTTAATTTATTTGGTCTTGTATGTGGATGACATGTTGCTGATAAGAAACAACAAGGATATTATCCAGGATGTGAAATATCAGTTATCCTCTAAATTTGACATGAAGGATCTTGGTGCTTCAAATTTCATTTTGGGCATGGAAATTAAAAGAGATCGGAAAAAGAGGAAAATTTGGTTAAATCAGATAAAATATGTTGAGACAATATTGCAGAGGTTTAATATGTAGGAATGTAAACCGGTCAAGGTTCCTATTCATGTTGGGGTAAAGTTATTATTGGATCAGTGTCCCAAGATAGAGGAAGAGGAGGAGGACATGTCTCATGTTCCATATGTGAGTGAAGTTGGAAATTTGATGTATTCAATGGTTTGTAGACCAAACATTGCACATGCGGTGAGAGTTTTGAGCAGGTATATGTCAAAACCAGAGAAGGAGCATTGGACAATAGTAAAAAGGGTTTTCAAGTATTTGCGTGGAATTGATAGCTATGGATTGTGATACAAAGGAATACTAGGATTGGACAGAGTGGTGGATATACATGGCTTTGTGGATGCAGACTCGGCTGGAGATCTGGATCGTAGGAGATCTACAAGTGGGTATGTGTTTAACCTGTTTGAAGGAGCAATAAGTTGGATGAGAAAAAGACAGGCTGTAGTGGCACTTTCAACTACAAAAGATGAATACATGGAAACCACTCATGCAAGTAAGGAAGCAACATGGTTACAAAGATTGTGTTCAGGTATTGGTTTGGTACAACAAGCTGTAAGGATAGATTGCGACAGTCAGAGTACAATTTTTCTAGCGAAGAATCTGACTTATCATTCAAATACAAAGCATATTGATATTCAATATCACTTTGTGAGAGACATAATTGAAGAAAAGAAAGTATTTTCGATGAAGGTGGACACTTTGAAGAATGTTGCAGATTCATTAACAAAATCTGTGAGCACTGAGAAGTTCTCTTGGTGTAGAGGATCCATGGGCATTGTTGCCCTGGATTATTGACTATGTAACCCTGTAACCCCCTGTATGCAAAGAAAACAACAAGTGGGAGTGTTATATTATTTGAACGAGTAACAATGTCTGCGTTGCATCGGGCATGCAGGTTCGGGGGCAACGCCCCCGAGAAAATATTTTTTTCCTCGTGAAACGTGTCACATATTTAGGTGGTTTTTCAGCACATGGTTTCTTTGTCTATGGTTTTCTATTTCCAGTTAAGGAATTAGGGTTGTTGACTAATCCAGGTCATTGTGTTAGGGTTTTGGATGCCGCTAGCTCTTATATGTATATTGTATTGTAAACAATGTAATACTATGAATGAATATAGAATATGTTGGTTTTCTCGGTTTGGGTTTCCAGGGGAAAAATCTCTATGTAATGTTTGTAGTTTCCATTGTTTCTTTTCTGTTCTTTACTAAAAATATGTTTGCAGTAAATATTGTACAAGGTTAAAATCTACATTTACTCACCATCAAATTTTGTGCCAAAGTATTGAGAATTTATCAACTTGTTTAATGCTTCATTTACTCAATAAATATTTGATCCTTTTGATGGTTACTTATGTGGTAAATAATTGGTTTCATTGCTGATATACACATTTGTTTACTTCTATAATTTAGGAATTAAAGCTTCACTTTCTTGTCCCATTGATCTCAAGGCTTGTATCACTATTATTTGTATTGTTTTGGGTAGGGCTAACACTTTGGTGTAGGTACTCAAGTCTTCGAAAACCATTTTCCTTCAACAAGAATCTTTTCCAAGCCGTTTATATTCCTCCATCATTGAACTAAGGGGATCCCTTCATAAATATCCACATCCTCCATATCAATCCCCCTAGGGTCACCGAGATTCCCCCCCTTGAGGTGATCACATCATCTCTAAAGTGAGGGGAGTACCTATCTAAGGTGATAGTGGGTAGGTATTCCCATAGTTATCTCACCTTTGTAGATTGGGTCCATCTTGTTGGCCAAAATGTGGTCATATATTTTTCCCGCTCTTGGATTCATAAAAAAAATTGATATCAAAAGAAGAATTTTTTTGAACTATTATAGTTCATTTTGTATCCCTTAGTCTCAGCTTTGCCACACATTTTTTGGATAAAAAATCAAAGTTTGTATGTTCAAAATATCCAGGTTCACTTTCAAACACCCAATGAATGCTTCTTTTCTTGATGGAACCACGTACTGTAAAGGAGCGGCCATAGACCGGAGAGTCTGTCCCAATTCGTTCGACGAATCATTTGGGGTAGTTGAAATACCTGGATTCGAAATTGTTTGATTGAGTAAAGGTATCTCTATAGGATTTGTTAGCGATAATTCTTGTCTTGGGCTCGAGAGCATTCGGGTATGCAAGTTACACGAGAAGCGCTCGAGCGCAGCATGGAAAAATCTCGTTTTACAGCTTCCAATCAAATGAGCAGGTGAAATTACGTTGTCAACGGCCTGGATTCATCCATAAGAATAGATCAAT
This sequence comes from Picea sitchensis, assembly GCA_010110895.2. NCBI lineage: Eukaryota > Viridiplantae > Streptophyta > Pinopsida > Pinales > Pinaceae > Picea > Picea sitchensis. Next base: position 225,613 of record SNQJ01S0014983.1, on the reverse strand, counting down.
GGTCATCGGGATATCGGGGCTACCAAGTTAACTGATATATAGTTTCAAAGAAAGCACCTATATTTCAAGACTAAATCTGGATCGTTCGATCCAGTGACGCGTGGCGCAAGATCTAGTCACGTCGGCATATCGACATTCGGGAATTCGAAGGGTAAAAGTCCCTCATCATCTCACATCTCGAATCCCTGAACCCCAAAACGTCGATAAGCGCCTTTGAAGCTAAGCCTATGGTCCTAGCACCTGGTCACGTTAAGCGAGCCTGGTAATGGAGGACACGTGGCGCAATAGCTGAGCCACGAGTGAGGCCATTCGGGATTTTCACGTTGGAAGCACCGAGGCCCTCTCAGCCATCCATCCATCGATGAAACTTGGGCGCATTGGACTTAAAGGGGGGTAAAATGAAAAGGAATGGGTTAAAAACCCACTTGTCCTAAGTTCGGGATGAAAATGCGTATGTGTTTAAATAGAAATCAGATCTGGACGACAGGGATTAGAGCACCCAGATAAACGACGCACATTGGATTCTGGAGACCCCCACCTTTCTACCTTTAAGCGGAGGGGGGGGGGTCCGAAATTGGGGACACATCTCTCCGACGGCTACGATTAGAGTGCCCGAATTAATGGTGCGCAAGGTGATTCCGGACCCCCCCCGCCTTTCTACCTTTAAGTGGAGTGGGGGGGTCCGGAATCGGGGACGCATCTCTCCGATGGCTATGATTAGAGCGCCCAGATCAACGACGCACATTTTATTCTGGAGCCTTCTGTCTTTCTGCGTTTAACCAACGTGGGCCCCTTTCCTGTCGTGTCATATTTTGTACCATCCTTCCCCTTGCCATCTGTTCTCCTCCTGGCC
>SNQJ01S0014983.1:212900-223237 GCA_010110895.2 Picea sitchensis | reverse complement strand
GACTGTTTCTCCCTTGTTGCATTGACACACCTCACATTCAACGACAAAATTACGGATGTCCTGTTTCATACCATCCCAGAAAAAAGAATGTTTGACCCTGTCATATGTTTTGGTGAACCCTGATTGCCCCGCTGTGGGTGTAGCATGAAGCTCAAAAAGTACCATGGATTTAAGCTTTGATTGTTTACTTAAATACAAACGGCCTTTGTATCGAAGCTCATACTGGATCCAAGAGTACCTTACGGGAGCCGGAGCCTTGGTCTGCAATTGCTAGATCATATGTGAACTTTTGGAATCTTGAAGCCATTCCTTGAGCACAACTTGGAGCCAATCGGGTATAATGATGGAAAGAGAAAAAAGTGATCCTTCTTCTTCATATTTTCGGGACAATATATTCACCACTATATTGTCTTTGCCCTACTTGTAAATGATCTCATAATCATAACCAAAGAGCTTAGTCACCCATTTTTGTTGGTCCTGGGAGGAAATGCGTTGTTCCAAAAAGTACTTGAGTCTTTGATGGTCGGTCTTAATTTGGAAGCATTGCCCAAAGAGATAAGGGCGCCAAAGATCAACGACATGCAGAATAACCAACATTTCCTTTTCATAAATGGGTTTGCCCAGATTCCTATCAGACAGTTGCTTGTTGGTGAAGGCCAAAGGTTGACCCTCTTGCATAAGGACAACACCGATTCCTTTCCCTGAGGCATCACATTCCAACACAAAGGTCTTTGTGAAATCAGGAAGGGCCAGAACCAGAGTGGTGCACATTGTCGTTTTCAAGGTTTGAAAAGCTTGAGCAGCGGATGGAGTCCAAGTGAAAGAGTTAATTTTTAGGAGAGCAGTGAGAGGTATTGGAATATTTCTGTAGTTCTTAACAAACTTGCGATAATACCCTATTAAGCCCATAAATCCATGCAAGATTTTGAGAGTCTTTGGGTGCGGCCAGTCTTTCATAGCTTCAATCTTTTTCAGATCCACCCTGACGCCATCCTTGCCAACCAGATGACCCAAGTATTCTACTTCTGAGGCACCAAAAGCACATTTAGACTGTTTCAAGAAAAGTTGGTGCTGGGAGAGGAGATGGAGAACTTGATCCACATGAGTAAGATGGTATGTCCAGGTTTTTATATAGATGAGGATATCATCAAAGAAAACTAAGACAAAATGACGAAGAAAGGGATGAAAGACATGATTCATGAGGCTTTGGAAGGTGGAGGGGGCATTACACAAGCCAAAGGGCATGGCCAAAAACTCATAGTGGCCCTCATGAGTGCGAAAGGCCATCTTGGGAATGTCTGTCTCTTTCATACGTATCTGGTGATATCCCGAGCGAAGATCAAGTTTAGTAAAGAATTAGGCGCCACTCAATTCATCCAGGAGGTCATCAATGAAAAGAATGGGAAATTTGTCTTTAATGGTCAGTTTGTTGAGGGTACGGAAGTCAGGACACATTCTCCAAGAACCTTCTTTCTTCAGGACCATGACTACAGAAGAAGAGTAAGGGCTCGTACTAGGGCGGATAACGTCTGCATTAAGGAGTTCCTGGACCATTTTCTCAATTTCATTTTTTTGTGAAAAGGGGTGGAGATATGGACAGATATTGGGAGGAAGGCTTCTGGGTACAAGGGGAATGGAATGATCATGAACACTATGGGAAGGAGGGAGTCCTTGGGGAGTAGAAAGTACCATTTGATGTTTAGAAAGGAGAGCTTGGAGGTCATGTGGCACCGAGGGTGTCTTTGTTGCTTGTATGGCATGGAGTTGGGCAATGGCACCAGAATGACCTTTTTTGAGCATCTTTTCCATGCGATAGGAACTAATGACCTCAGGTGAACCAAAAATGATGCCTTGGAAATTATATTGGTGGCCTTCCTGGTCAAATTGCATGGTTAATGCCTTAAAATCCATGAGAAAGGGTGTTATCAGACTAATCGGTAGGTGTAGACATTAACAGATTTCCCTAGATCCACCTGGATCTAGAACAAAACAGGATAGGACATGACTCTTTCCCTAAGTTACGACCATTGAATTAGCTAGTAAGGAGGAACAAGTGGCATACCTTTGTAGCGCTTCCTTAGGTATCTGTTTCTCCCACTTCGCTCCGGTGCTCTCGTGAGGTCAAGACCAAGACAACACAAACCAACCGAAGTGAAGATAGCAAAATGTATTCAATTGTCAACTTATGCATATGATCAAGGAATTACAAAATAAAGTAAGGATGACTTTATGGGAAAAGGGCATGCCGTTGTATCATATTAATTGAAAGTAGAAGATACAACCTGATCACCTTGATGTCGCAAGATTCCTTTCGATGGATCTTGGTTCCAACACACACACTTGTTCTGTACTTGCATGAAGAAGATCCAATTCCTCTTGATAGACCTACTAGAGTCTCCAAGCTTCTGTTCAAGCAGGGTTCTTCACACGATTCCTTCACCAATTCTTCAATTAATATTTCTTAACCTTTTCCATGAAAATCCTTTCAATATATAGGAGAGGGTGAGATCGTTACATGGATGAGAATAATCCCACCAAATCAGAGAAGCCAGTAAAATGACAACCATACGAATTCCAACTCATTTTCTAGAAGATTCCCTTCTAGAACCCTTGAGACTTCTTCTCTTTTCCAAGCTTAAAAACAAGTTCACACCCTGTGTATAGAGCAACCTGCGAGAAGTTTTCACCCTAGATGAAGGTGACCTACGAGAATGGGTCATTCTCGCACCCTAGGACATATTCAGCCTGCGAACTCACTTTGAAAATATGTTTTCTGGAAAGAGATAAATGCCACTTTTCTCAGGAGAAAGTTCTTGTTGGGAGCCTGAGTACACCATTGTTAATACATCACCAAGATGACCAAAATCATGTGTAATAGAATTCCCCCCAAAGTATGAGGCCGTAATTAGTGACAGCTGAAATACTTTGTAAACTGCGTGTGTGTGTCGGAAACCAGGAGCGCACCTAATCAAAAACCTACAAACAACCAAGCATCTACATAATATCATACTAGTTCTGAGGTAGGCATTCCCATACTCAGATCACAGAAAGATGACATCATAAACATAGGTCATGGCCACCAATCATACACCGTGGATCCATGCCGTCAAAATATTGCATAGCCACCAAGAATACACTGTGGATCCATGCCGTCAAAATATCCCATAGCCACCAAGAATACACTATGGATCCATGCAAGAAGATTCAAATTAAGACGACATAGCCACAAGACATACAAAGTGGATCTATGTGTCATCAAATCATACATATTCCATTGCAGCCTGGATCAAAGAGATGAGACCCAGGGTCTTCAATCCCATCACCTGAAAGTACAAATCTAACCATGTGATTACATGTGCCGAAGTCGAACATGGTAGAAACCACTTTATTACTGGTCATTGATGAAACAAAAACAAGTGTGAGGGAAATGATCATTAATGTCAATGACTCCCAAGGTACACTAGTACAATCCACCGAATGTGAATAAATGAGTTGAGGTTGAACATTCAACGGAATCTCCCGATCAGGGGTCAATGATGAAAACCCATTGTCGAAAGCGAGGAAACCTACCATTGAGGCATGCAAGTTCCAAGGTACCAAATAATTTGTAAGTCTCATTTCCGGATAATGAGCTGGAGTTGACGGAACAAAAATCGTCACAGGAGGGCCTTGATGTATCCCCCATCAATGACACGAAATGAGTAACATATTTTGAAGGTGAAACAGAGCATGATGTAAGTTGAACTGGACATAGGGAAGGCCGACACAGAGAGAATGGAAAACTGCAGATGGCCGACTCAATAGAGGTTTTAGATGAACTTCTCTTGAACATATGAATGAAATGACCAATGATTTGGAAACACTGACTCAGAGATGACTTGGGATATGACCTTGTAGCAATTTGAATGAGAGACAAATGGATTTCCCAAACCAGCTTCAGATAATGAATAGGGGGGTGTCATGTTCAAGAGCGACACTTACTGCCAATAATATGAATACGAAAATACATCCCTTTCCCAAATTCCCCCCCACCATTTTTGGCGAGTACCTCTTTATTTTTACGCAAGCTTGAGGAGGATAACATATGCTTGTTGATGTAAGATCATCCTTTGGATGAGTCCTTCGGAGTATGTTTAACGAACCCTAGGAAGGAGTGGTTCGGTCCCATTACAGGTCTTTCGATGTTTGTTTAACGAGTCCAAAGATAGAAAACTCGAAGGTTTTTTATGATTATAGAGTCTGGAAAAACACTCAAAAGAGAACTCTCCTAGTTCCTTTTTCGTAAAATAGTCTGATGAGACTGAAAAAGAGATAAATTATCGCCCAACAGACGCTTTATTCAAACACTTTAACGGGCGTGAAAATAGCAAGGTCACTCGATAATCTTTTCATGTTTAGAGAGTCTAAAAAGAGCTTAAAGAGGACTCCACAGGGTTCCTTTTTTGTATGACCTTGTTGATCTCGAAAAAGTGATAAAAATGTGCTCGATTATGTTCTCATGTATTTTCGAGCGTGAGAACGGACAAAGACCAAGCTCGAGGTTTTGTGCAAAAAACCATAAAAAACAATTCAAACATGCGATGAAAAAGAGAAAAAATATCTGTATCCCTGCGTATGGACGTCGAAGTCGTCATGTCTGCAAAAATTCGCACTCATAGGGGTATTAGGCATTAGGTTTGATAAATAAAACAATTATAAAAAACCAACCAAAATGGTAAAAAGTAAATATAAGTGGGTAAAAGTTCCTTTTTACCATAGTCATTGTAACTTTGCCAAGATTTTAACCCAAAACCCCTCTTTTGCCCTATAATTTTGGTGCTCGATTGCGGAAGGTACGAACAACCATTTGGCGAATCGTCTCCGGCAGTGAGGTAAGCTCCTTGTCTTCTATATTTTCATGGTTCAATTTTTTATTTTCATTGGTAAATTTCAAGTTTTTGAGCTTGTTTTTGGGCTCAAATTTGCGCTCAGGCATTCTTGCAGGCTAGCCACATAGGACCTGTGAGAATGCATGATTCTCATAGGTGGTCCCAAAGGCACCTACGAGAACCTTGCACTGTGCCAAAGGGGCACCTGCGAGAACTGCAAAATGAAAAATTTCTTTAATGTTTGCTCAATGAAAAATGTACCAAGGGTTGAAGAGAGTTGTTGACCTTCTTCTTATGGTTCTTGTGCAGTCATTTGTCTGTCACCATGGTTCTGGAATGGGATGAAAGAGAGCATGAAGAAGATGATTCTATTGCCGGGAATAACCCAGGCACCGTTGCCTCTTTTCGAGACTGTGGTCTCTTGAAATTCTTTCGGATCCTAGGTATGAGGGCCCAAGTCAGGCTGTTGGAGTACCTCATTCATATGTGGGATGTGGACCAACAAGTATTCCACGTAGGGGTCCACACATTGTCATTGGATATCGAGGATGTTTATTTTCTGACAGGACTGCCACAGCGTGGGTACCATGCTAGCTTGACTGGTAGCCGAGGTGGTGGGCTGCCTATGAGTGAATATTGCCGTCAGTACTGTGTTCTAGAGGCAGAAATAAGCAAAGGGAAAGTGGCCATTTGGGGGGTCCAGGATTTGACCCTTCACACTATTTTGTTCACCATTGATCGTATGGCTAGGAGCGCTGCTTCACACATGGCTCTCCAGAGCTAGTTTCAATACACCATAGAGTGTACTAAGCCTCGGGTCTTTAACTGGTCAGATGCAGTCCTTCGTAGCGTGAAGAGGCAGTTGACTAAATGCAAGAGAGGTGACCTGAAGCAATTCAGGTACGTGTCATTATTGGTGTCCTTATTTCTTGAGAGGGTTCCCTTGCTGAGGTTGCAGGTTGAGTGGGGTTTACCGGCTCTAGAGGATCTGAGGATGCTGAGGTGGTGTAACCTCATGGCCCGACATGTAGTTGGACCAATCATCAAATACAATGATTCCTTTTTTGACTGGTTGCGACCACAGATGCTGATGGTCGATGATGATGCCTATGTTGGGTTGGAATTTCGAGGGGATCCGGACTTGGCTCTGTCCGAGGGAGCTTAGTGGGGAGATCTTGGTAAGAAATACACATTTTTTACTTTTTAAATGTTTTTGTGAATTTTATCATATGCAAATGTTTTTATGTTTGTCCGAGGTCTAATTACAAAAATTATTTTTTGATGACACAGACGTGGGGCCTTATCGACCTCCAGGTACTTCTCCTATTTAGTGACGAGGAGAGGTGTCTCCAGTGCCACGATGGGATGCTGGAGATTATGAGGCAGTGGAACAAAACTTAGAGGGTTTAACTGCAAACATTCCAGACATGCCTCTTGGAGAGGTCCCACATTGTTATCAGCGTCATACGGTGGGCGTGTCAGAGTCTGTTGGCCCACTGCTTCATAGGGTTGCCCGGGCAGTTGTGTGTTACGATGAACGTCATCCATGATGTTACTTTGTAGAAGCTATGAGCTTCAGATTTTGAAATTTTGGTCGTTGGACACAACTTTTTTGTAAAAAACTTTTTGATTGTTATATATACATACGGCTTCTACCGACTTATTTTGTGTTGTGTGATACTTGTGATGTGATTGATTTATAAATGACCCAAATGTCTGTCTAATACATAGTTAGCTAATGCATCAGTTAATGTATTTAGACATCTAGGAATATGATGATACTCAATATAATCAAAATAACGTTCTAAGAGGTGAATTTGCATATATACCCTTAACAAAGTAGGACTTCGAATAGCATAGACATTACTTAACTAAAGTACTATGAGCTGCGAATTCAGTCGTACAACAAAGTGACGAATACCGAGTGAGATAACATCAATCAACAATTCGATAACGATGCTATACTCTGCAATATTTTTGGTCACACGACTGACGCACACACCTCTTAGAGTGATAAGTTCGTGTTTAGGGGTGTAAATTGCCCACACAACAGAAGCAAGGTTCTGAGTACTACGACTAGCGCCATCAACGAAGCCAATGTGGGGTAGCTAAGACTTCGACATCTGGAAACCAAACACAACGTAACATAAGGCCAGAGACCAGATAACGAAAAACGCAAACTACAGTAACACACAAGAAGTATGATACAATAAAATACAAGTACTCGTGCACATATGATCTTATGCATAGTACTTCTTTAAGTACAACCCATTTTTGGGTTCACTTAAAGGGATACCGTTGTAATCTACTAACTCTTAAGCTCCTTTCTCCAAAACTTGTCTAACGATATAAGGACCTCGCCACATGGCTTTGAATTTTCCATCTCCTAGCATATCTCGATCTTGTTCGTAGAGGAGAACCAGATCTCCTTCGGAGAAAATGCGAGGCTTGACATGTTTGTCGTATTGGGCTTTGACATGTTTCTTCTGGGCTTCTATGACTAGGGTAGCGTCACATCAAGTTTCGTCTAATCACATGAGATACAACAGACGTTCTTCCTCTACAAAAGTGTTTGGTAGGAGTTTGACGACTAGTTTTAAGGAGGGTATCTCACATTCAATTAGGAGGATGGCTTCTAGGCCATAGACTAACCGAAAAGGTGTAAACCCCATAGCAGACTTAACGGATGTCTGGTTATCCCATAATGCTGAAAACAACATTATGTTCCAACTTGTTTTGTGAATCCCTATCATTCGTCGAAGCATGGTTATGAGAAATTTATTAATCGCTTTGACTTGGCCGTTGGATTGTGGGTAATAGGGCATTGAATTTTCATGGAGAAAACCCAACTTTTCAGTGAGTTTGGACATCATGAAGTTTCTAAAGTGGCTACCGTGATCAATGACGATAGCCCGAGGAACACCAAAACGAGCTATGATGTGATTGAAAATGAATAATGTTGCGGTCTTTCCAGTATTGTCAAATGTTGGCATCGCCTCGGCCCATTTCGTAAAATAATCTACAGCTACAATAATGTATCCATGCCCCCCGGTCGAGTGGGGGTGACATGTCATGAAATCGATACCCCATTTCGCAAAGGGACCAACGGAGACCATATGGTGGAGAGGAGTAGGGTGTGATCATATCTTATGATTATAGGTCTGGCAAGTGTGACATTTTTGGATGACGATTATGCAATCGTTAAATAAAGAAGGCCAAAAATACCTAGCTCGTAAGATCTTCTGGGCAATAGAATACCTGGACATATGACCACCACAGGCTCTAGAATGGAAGTCATTTAAGGATTTCGTGGCTTTGTTGAACGTGAGGCAGCGTCAAAAAACTGAGTCAATCCCACGATGATAAAGAGTATCCCTGAGGATAATATATTGATGGGCTTGGTAGCGTATGCGATGACGGTTAGTACTAGACAAATTGGGCCGGAAAGTTTGGGTTTGGAGATATATGATGATATCACCGTACCAAATATCATTGGAACTAATGAGGAAAAGGGATTCATCAGGTAATGAATCAGCTGCTAGATTTTCCGTTTCAAAGTAGGGAAAGTCGCATATCAACTCAACAAACACTAAGGACTTCTTGGACTTAGCTTGTTCGAATTCCAAGTCAAAATCCTAGAGTATCATGATCCATTTGGAGTATTTCCCCCCTAGAAATTGACGTGTGAGAATGTGTTGCATAGGGTTGCAGTTAGAAATTACCGTAGTCTTGCGAGAGAGGATATAGTGCCGGAAACGTTGAACTACTTGGACAACTACCAAGGCCAGTTTTTCAACATGTAAATACTTGGTTTCGGTAGGCGTTAGACTTTGAATCAAGTAATATATAACATGTTCATCATGAGAATCATCCTCTTGGATGAGAACCATAGAGATGGTGTAATCCGAGGCTGCGAGGTAGAGGAAATAATCACGACTGTAATCGGGTGGGGGAAGAGAAGCGGAGCACGTGTCAGGGACAATTTCAAAGATTCGAAGGCTCTGTTTGTGATGGTATCCCATACGAACTCAGACCCCTTTTTGAGTAGTCGCATAAATCCAAGAGTTATCTCGGCGTAGTTTGGGATGAAATGATGAAGAAAGTTTGCTTTCCCTTGCAAACTTTGTAACTGGCAAAGTGTAGAAGGAGGAGGGATATTGAGAATCACCTCGACCTTTAAAGGATCTACCCTAATCCCTTGACATGAAACAATAAAGCCTAGAAGTCGGCCGGATTCTACACAGAAAACACATTTTTGAGGATTCAAGCGTATATGGTAAAATCAATAGCGGAGGAAAATGGCTCGGAGGTGGATTGGATGATCGACCCGAAGCATGGAATGAGCGGGTAAGTCATCAAGATATGTCTGCACGATGTGATTGATATCATGGAAGGCATAAGACATAGTGTGCTGAAAAGTTGTGCCGACGTTATTTAGACCAAAAGGAAGTTTCCGATAGGCAAAAGTGCCCCAAGGAAAAATGAAAGCGGTTTTGTGTTGATCCTCAGGAACAATATTGATATGATTATATCCGGAGAAGCCATCCATCAGAGAGAAGATTTTTCTTCCGGGGCAATCGTCGACAATCTGGTCAACGAAGGGGGTAGGAAAGTTGTCTTTAGGAAAAGCTTTGTTAATATCCCTATAATCAACGCATACGCGGATTGCGCCTTGTTTCTTGTCGACCGGGACAAGATTGGAAACCCAGTGAGTGAGGGCCACCAAGTAAATAAAGCTGGCTTTTAGAAGTTTCTCGACTTCGAGCTTGATAAAAGCCTCTTTATGTGGGTGAACTGGATGAAGGCATTGCTGGATGGTAAGGGTATGTCTTAATCTCATGTATCACAATGTCGGGGTCGATGCCAGACATTTCTTCGTAGCTCCAAGTGAAGACATCATGAAACTCTTTGAAAAGTGACTTGTAGGTGACGATTTCATCAGGGGAACACGAAGCTCCGATATGCACATTTTCGAAAATTCTAGGTTTGATGGATATGTCGAGGGGAATAGTGGGTGAGATATTGCTTAAGTTCCCTTTGGAAAACACATCTTGTGTGGACTCAGGAACGGTTGAAATGACGACAACGGTCGATGGGTTCGAGATCCATTTGTAGCTCTCGATGGTGTGTTGTTCCAGGAAGAGGATGGAACGGTGATGGCCATTGTTCCAGGGGGTGTCTTCCATGACAGACATAATCATCTTGTCCGTGGGAAAAATGACGTGGAAAGGATTTGGAGATAAATCACCAAGAGAGGGGGTAGAAGGGGTTTCCGATTGAATGGCCTCCTAGGTGGATTCGACCGGACTTAAAGGCATTTTGTCGCCATAATGAAGATGATCGCCGGGGTCAGGTACCATCCATGGGTCGGGAGATGCAGGGGTTCCATGAATTGAGGTGGATATCATATTGATTGAAGCGATAAACGAGTGTGGAACATCGGGTGGTGTAATGGGGAAGGTACCCATT
>SNQJ01S0014983.1:164460-204075 GCA_010110895.2 Picea sitchensis | reverse complement strand
CTTTATTACATCCGAATATATTGATCTACCTATGTGCGGGTTAGGACCCTAACACTTACCAACGCGACAATAAATAGCTAGTCCGAGAAGATGATCAACCACATTGGGACTGAGACACGGCCGAGACTCCTACGGGAGGCAACAATGGGGAATTTTCCGCAATGGGTGAAATCCTGATGGAGCAATGCTGCGTGAAGGCAGAAGGCCCACGGGTCATGAACTTATTTTCTTGGAGAAGAAACAATGACTGTATTTGAGGAATAAGCATCGACTAACTCTGTGCCAGCAGCCGTGGTAAGACAGAGGATGCAAGCGTTATCTGGAATGATCCGGTGTAAAGTGTCTATAGGTGGATTTTCAAGTCCGCCGTCAAATCCTAGGGCTCAACCCTGGACAGGCGGTGGAAACTACCAAGCTGGAGTACGGTAGGGGTAGAGGGAATTTCTGGTGGAGTGATGAAATGTGTTGAGATCGAAAAGAACACCAATGATGAAAACACTCTGCTATGTCGACACTGACACTGAGAGATGAAATCTAGGGGAGCAAATGGGATTAGATACCCCAATAGTCCTAGCCGTAAATGATGGATACTAAGTGTTGTGCGTATCAACCTGTGTAGTGCTATAGCTAATGTGTTAAGTATCCCACCCGGGGAGCACGTTCACAAGAATGAAACTCAAAGGAATTGACGGGGGCCTGCACAAGCGGTGGAGCATGTGGTTCAATTCGATGAAAAGTGAAGAACCTTACCAGGGCTTGACATGCCGTGAATCCTCCCAAAAGAGAGGAGTGCGTTTGGGAACGTGGACATAGGTGGTGCATGGATGTTGTTAGCTCATGCCGTAAGGTGTTGGGTTAAGTCCTGCAATGAGTGAAACCCTCATGTTTAGTTTCCAACATTGATTTTGGAACCCTGAATAGACTGCTGATGATAAGCCGGAGGAAGGTGAGGATGACATCAAGTCATCATGCCCCTTATTCCCTGGGTGACACATGTGCTACAATGATCGGGACAAAGGGTCACGACCCTGCAAGGGAAAGCTAACCTCAAAAACTCGGCCTTAGTTCGGATTGCAGGTTGCAACTCGCCTGCATGAAGCCAAAATCACTAGTAATCGCCGGTCAGCCATACGACGGTGAATCCATTCTTGGGCCTTGTACACACCGCCCGTCACACTATGGGAGCTGGCCATGCCCCAAGTCATTACCTTAACTACAAGGAGGGGGATGCCTAAGGATGGGCTAGTGACTGGAGTGAAGTCATAACAAGGTAGCCGTATTGGAAGGTGCGACTGGATCACCTCCTTTTCAAGGAGAGCTGGTGATTTTTGGGCATCTTGAGTCGTTTGACATTGCATCTGAAAGGAAGCACATATGAGCCAAGATCATAGATAGAAGTATTCTTTTGGGTCTCAACAGTTAAGTGAGACCATGAGCTTATCATCCTAGGTCGGAATAAGTTGATAGAATCCCATCTCCCATTTGCTTCCCTATATCTTTGCCTGGGTGGCAACATGGGGAGGCAAAAAAAGAGTAGGGTTTCTCTTCTGGTATTTTGGATATATTGAGGCCTCCATCCCTGGGAGGCATGCACAATGAAGGGATATTATCTCATTTGAAATATATTGGTTTTCCAATATATTGGTGTTGGTGTAGGGGCAGGCCTCCCTCCCTATGAGGCCTGCATGATGGGATATTAGCTCAGTGGTAGAGAGCGCCCCTGATAATCACATCGTTGTACCTGGGATGTGAAGGCTCTCAGTCACATAGATAGTTCAATGTGATCATAAATGCTTGAACCAGATATGTGGATCATCCAAGGCACATTAGAATGGCGTACTCCTCCTGTTTGTTCGAACCGGGGTTTGGAACTGAACTTATCCTCAGGAGGATAGATGGGGCGATTTAAGTGAGATCGAATGCAGATCCAACTTTCTATTCATTTGTGGATCTGGGCGGTCCGAGGGGGCCGATGGTTATCCACCACAGATCCTCTCTTCTCAAGAATACATACATCCCTTATTAGTGTATGGATGGCTATCTCTCGGGCATAGGTTGAAGTTCATCCTAGATGTTGAAAATAGAGCACCTAACAACGCATCTTCACAGACCAAGAACTACGGGATCACCCTTTCCATTCTAGGTATGGTGACGGAGGGATCGTACCATTCGAGCCTTTTCATTCTTTTCTTGGAGGTCCATATGAAACAAAAATCGATAAGATTTCCTCATTATTCCCTAAAGGAATAACGTGAAAATAAAATTCTATCAATTCATTTTCTGCAGGGCCCAGTAGATTGGATCTAGTCATAGGAATAGAAGAATGCTTGGTGTAAATCAAAATAACTCCTTGGTCTTCGACACCCCACTACGAACAACCCTTGGATCAATACAATGGAGATGTATTTATCCATCTCCTAATGATGGGAGCAAAGCAAGTTTGAAAAAGGATCTTGGAGTGTCCCGGGGTTGGGCCAAGAGGGTCTTTCAACGCCTCCTTTTCTTATAAAAATTTATTTCCACTTACTCACTGTTGGCTTGACAAGGAAATAAAAAGAAAAGGAAAGGGAACAAGCACACTTGGAGAGTGAAATACAATGGAGAGGAAGTTGTATGCTGCGCTCGAGAAGGATGAATCTCTCCTGAAAAAGAATCTATTGATTCTCTTCCAATTAGTGGATTGGATAGTATCATAGGTGCGAGGATTTACTTCACGGGCGAGGTCTCTAGTTCAATTCCAGGATAGCCTAGTTGCACCAGGGAAAATCGTAGGAAGAAAAAGTAAAAATTTGTTCATGTATGCTCCACTTGGTCCGAATACGGGGGATATAGCTCAGTTGGTAGAGCTCCGCTCTTGCAATTGGGTCATATTACGGGTTGGACGTCTGATCGTCTAGGTGTTAATTATAGTATCTTTTACCCAAACTGGTGGTGGTTAAAGCCAATTTTCTTGGAATATCTTGGAACCATGTCCATTCTAGTGGATTATTTTGTGGAATAAACCACTAATATTTTGGAATACACCTCTCAACACTTAGAAAATTTCTCGCTTCCATATTCTCTTTCATCTCCTCTCTTATATTTTTCATACTTATAATTTTTCTTATCCTCTCCTCTCACCTTATCCCACTCCATACACTAAAAACTTAGAATTTTTGGGTTCATTGGGTTCGTGAGTTGTCACACTTGTGGACATATCCACTTCCCTCACCCCATACCCACCAACCCCTGCACCTGCTAACCCACTCACCCATACCCCCTTTCATCCCCTCACCACTCCACACTTAGTTTTTTTTTAGTCTTCGCGAACTCATAGTCTCCTTTACCCCCTCACTTCCCTCAACCCACGAGTCCACTATCTACATTTCCCACCCCCTCACTTTTTCTCCCCTCAAATTNCCCCCCCCCCGCCCACTTAACTACCCATATATTCCCTCTCATGAAGTTTAAATCTGAAGTGATTTCCATGGTTAAAAGTTTGACTATCATTTCTGAAAAATTAGAACACAATGCCCCTCTTTAAAAGGGAAATTAATTGAATTTTGAAAAATAAAAGTTTATTTAAAAACTTTTATTAAAAACTGAAAGGGATCCATTTTGAATATGCATATATAAATGATGTAATTTCACTAATGAGTAATTAACAAGGCTTTAATTAAAGATAATACTTCAAGAAAAAAATTGTACGAGAAATTAAAGAGAGGAAAAAACCCTAACTACTCAAGTAGTTAGAAAATCTCATTTTAAAAAGAGAAGAAGGGCTTCATCAAGGGTTTAATAATAAAAATTATCAGAGGGGCAGGGTATAAGATAAGAGGAGTAAGAAGGTACAACCATGAATACACATCCAATCTTCTGATCAATGAAAATAAATCTCCATCTTCTCTACTCTTTCTATTCTTCTACACCATTTCTCATAGCTTTATGCTTGAGTCTCTGAATTGGGCACGAGGTTGAGTTCTTGAATGTTTTTCTTGTATACTTCTAAAGATTTTTCTTATATTATCATGAAGTATTTACAACCATATACTTGAATTTCAAATCTTTTGTAATGAAGAACATATTTCATGAATAAAGTCCTCAAAGAGTTTCTTTAGGGTTGATTTCAATTGTATCTTGTAACTTTGAGTCTTAAGTATGAGGTATTTGAGATTGACCTATCAATATCTCTTCTTGATATTGATAGAAATACTCATTTAAAATTATTTGATGTGATCAATTCATTCTCTCCTATTTCTCGTGAAGAAGGTTTGGATGTATTTGTATGCAATTAAGAAGATTGTGTATGTGATGCTGGTCACAAATAAGTTCTGATGTTGAATCCCTCCTTCAATATTTTTTATTGTAAAGAGATTTCTTGCTGCATATAAAGATTATATTAAGTTATTGAAGAAATATATCATTTCATAATTTCAAGCAATAAAGATCTAGGGTTTGCTTCCTTAGCATTCTCCTAATCCAAGATATCATAGATATATCTTTTAGCCAAAGAAGAGTATCACCTCTCTAAAAATGCAGGGGGATTCATATCCTTTTGAGGTTTCCGTTTCGGTCCTGACAGATTCAAGTTTTAACATTTTTGGTGACTCAACTAGGGAAACATTTATTTTCAGGACATTTGAGGCCCTGCTTCAGATCATATTCAAGAACCAAAAATCTCCATGGCTCAAAGTTTTGAAAAGAAGATTAAGGAAAATTGTTGCTTATTTTAAATGTAAGGGATTTATAAAGGATTATTGAAAGATGCTACATTTTATTTATAAATTCAAAAATACCCAAGAACCAACAAATGTTCGGGTGAATGAGCCCCCTGGAAACTCCATTGGAAAGACTCAAAACTCTCAAAAGTATGTATATTGTGATTCCTCTAAATAATTTCATTCATGTCATGATGCTCCTTTAAATTCTCCATCAAGCCCATCAATGGCTCTACAAGACTTAGCAAAAGGGAGAAATACCCAAAGAAGGAGGCGATTTCATAAAACCCCTTTAAATCTACGATAAGTAAATTTTCAAATCCCTGATATTTCTATTGAAATTTTTTCTACATTCTTTGGGGATGCTTTAGAATATGCAAAGCAACACTTGTTCAATTTTAAAAGTACATGTCATGATTTCAACCTCACTGAAGACAATGTTACATGTAGATTATTATTACAAACTATGTGAGGGAATTCTCTTGAATGGTATATCTCATTAATACCTAACTCCATTACAAGCTTGGATGTGTTAAAAGATTGATTTTATGAAAAGTTCATCCCAAAAGTGCATTCATATGTTTTTTTTGATCCTGTTAGCACTCCGTAATTTCTCAGTCTGAAGGAGAAATTGACAGAAGTAACCACAAACCGCTTTGAGTCCTGGATCTATCCCTCCAAGACTCAAAGAGGGATATATATATATATTATTTAACTTTGTTTGGATTGGATATTAGGATATTTATGAGAGTAGGAGGTTTGTTTTTGATTTTTTGGTTGAGACAAACAAAAGAGGACTATTGGGAAAAATGGAGTCAAAAGGTTAAAGATGATTAAATGAATGAATAACTGAGACCATATGCAACAATGCAAGGTAATCATGTCAATGGATCCTTATAGTTTGTGAGATGAAAAATAAGAATAGATTAGGGTTCAATTCAAATGCAGAGCATTTCTACCTGAATTCTACATTCAAACTTCAAAAGAAAACACAAATATTGTTTTAAGCCAGGACATGGTGTTTGGAAAAAATCCTGGACATAATCTTCTTATAAACAATAAAGAAAGAGACAACATGTGAAACCAGAGAATAAAAAGGTACATCAAGAAGAACTTCACCACAGAACTATGACACAAGAATCCTGAAACATAAAGTCTTTGTATTCATCCAGAAAGAGTCACTTACAACTTGCTGAACCTCTGTACAATGGATGGTGATTTTCCAATACCATCCTCCCTTCAGGTCCAACCATTCCCTTTCTCTTTTCATTACATTTGGACTTTATATATATTAAAAAATACCTCTCCTCCACTTAGGGGTCGAATGCATGATCTCAGGGTCAAATTCCTAAAATATCTACAACAAAACACAAAATCTGGGAGGTTTGAACCAACTCCCAAATTTTTCTCAACTAACCTTTGACCTTTGGAAAACATTTAATGATTTCAACATTTACATGAAACTGACATTGATTCACCTTCATTTACCATGGTTACATATTATAAATCTTTTACACGCTACATTACAACCTTTTGGTTTGACCAAAACTGGAAAAATTTGAAATTTTTCCAAATACACAGAAGCATAGCGACCACCACAAATGGGTCACGCTAGTACACAGATGGGTTGCACCAATTCAAGGTCATTTTTGGCCAAATTTTAGGAGTCCATTTTGAATTTTGGAGACTAGGTCAAGTAGCCCCACATTTCTACTTTCCAATGAGCCATAAAACTCAAAACAATACCCATGGGAAGGCCTCCAAAATCTGAATTTGCCAACCTTACTCAAAAGGGTTGCCTTGCACAAAAGGGTCACACAGAAGGGTCGCACTAAACAGAAGGGTTGCACAGAAAGGTCACACTACTCCCAAATGCTAAAAAAACCCTTTGTTTTTACAGAGTTTGCTCCTTTTGAGTTTGCAGGATGGTGGTAAGGAGCTCTTGAGATATATAAGAGTGTAAATGATTTAAAAAATAACCCATCTTACCCTTGAGAATCTTATCATGAAAGAATTTTTAACCTAATCAGAAAAATCCCCAAATTTATGACTGGAGAACATATGACTATATTATAGGAACCTAACATAGGATCCAATTGGGGATGGCAGCTACTAAGGAGGTGTCAAGAATCTCAGATATCCGGATTAGTAAATTAGTGCCTTACCCATTGGGCTCATCCCACAAACTATATCTTGATCTGTCCTGCAACTTAGTGACTGGAAACCAGCTGATTATTCATTTTGACTTTGACTGAGTTTTTGAAGTAAAACATAAATAAAATAGACCACATGCTTTCCCATCAAGCTTATTTGCATACTGTAAATATGATAATTGAAAATATATTGATCTGATGATCTTATTTATGTACATATATCCTATCCTAAACATTAGAATGCATGACCTTAATCAATATGGAATATCCAATATAATCAATCAAATATTGGATCTGATACCTTAAGTCTTTCATTGTTCTTTACCAAACTCATAACTGAATCTGTTAAGGGTTCTTGAAAATGATTTTGAGCCTGGTCTTCATCATAGGGAGCTTGGTAATCCTGCAAATCAACAAAAATGCTGGAAATGTATTGTGGCTCTGTGATGAACAATTTCTCCATATAAATAGCCACTGGATCAAGATAGACTTGAATCATTACTAGATATTCCAATTTAACCAACTCAACACCATGGTTTGAGGTTGTATTTATGTTATTTACATCCTCATGTGCTTCTTGACATGGTTGCAATTTTTTTGATGGGATTCAAAATGATACTTGTGCTGAACACAATGCTGAAGTTGACTATCTGATCATATCCATATCATAACAATTTTTGAAATCATTCGGGGTAAACGAAACCTGAATTTGAAAACAAAAAATATCAAGCATATAAGCTATTGGGTCATATAATGCTTTAGATGACTGTGGCATTGGCTCTACTAGCACCTCATGGTTTACACTGTGATTCTCAATCAGAATATGACCAATATTGCCTCTCACAAACTGAAATGAACTAAAGTATAAGGGAAGGGAATCAAAATGGATCAAATCATCACCTGTCACGGGTTCTGTGATTTCATCTGAGGTTAGACTTTCAAAAAGACTCAAGGGATGCACCTCTAGATCTGAAGAAAGTTCTGTATCATCCATGTTTTCCTCAAATGATGTGTTAGAACATTCCTCATCCTTTCTATTTACAATCTGCTTGCAATGTTCTCTTAGGAGTGAGGAAAAACACAGGGGTAGGCATTTTGCATTCACTGGAAAACTTTCTGCATTTTCCTCCTTGCGGTCTTGCTTAGTATGCAGAGTTTGGTTGTTATCTCTGCATTGTGATAACTGGGCTTATTATTCCCATGAAGATAGTGTTGGTTTCTCTGAACAATCAACATCAACCTCAACCACATAATCATCACCTTGATGATCATATCCGGGAAAAATATCTACATATGCGAGGTCATCAAACATGCACACCATCTCAGGAGTTTTTTCCATCACCATCTGATTTTGAACTTCATGTTTGGATGTATAGTGGATTGAATACATGAAGTAATCATTTGATGGTTAAAAATAATGAGGTTGAGATGGAAAAATCTTAGGGACATTGATCTTTGTCCTTTCTGGCATTAATGGAACATGAGGTCTTCAAACAACAAATTCCTCTGTCCTACTAATCTTATGTATCACTTCATTGACTGTGTTGGTCAGAATATCCAATTTCATTTATGAAGATACCAAATGTTCCTTTTCTATTATGTCTTTCATCAATGCTTTCAATTTTTCCTTTATGTTCAATAGGTTAGCTTCCACATCAACTGCAATCTTTTTCATTTATTCAATGGTTGTAGTGTTCCTTTCTCTTAATTGGAATGCCATCTCAGAATCGAAGGCATCTGGGAAATGTAAGTGAGCTAATCCCGGGGGTGGCCTTATATCAACATGCATTGAATGATACACCTTATTGAACCTAGCTGAAAAATGCTACACTGTCTCCCTCGGCTGTATTTTCAAGTGGTCATACTCTTCTAGGATGAGAAAGACATTTCCCATGATCACCCATCTATCTAGGAAAAAATTGCGTAAATTGATGAAAATTGCTAATGCTTGCATCTAGAAGATTCTTAAACCAATTTTTAACTTTACCTTCCAATGATAGGGAAAACATATTGATACAGACATCATCTTCTTCCACCTCAAACAGATCAAGAAAATCCTCAAGATTTTGAATGTGTTTTTATCAGTGATCTTTTCATTTTCTCCATCAAACCTGGGTAGATTATTGCTATAATTTGCAGGGAGGTCATTGAGAATAGAAGGAAAAACCAGAGGCTTGTATCTGTCTGGGACTTTTACAGGTATAGGAGGTAAAGCAAGGGCATTATAACTAACTGGAATTTCAACAATAGTAGGATATAAAGAACGAGGTTTGTGTCTAACTGCGCCATCTACAAGTATTGGAGTGTGTACCAGGACTATAGGGATGGGGTGAATCCTTTGAGGCTCTTCAACTTGAAGCTAATCATTATGAATTTCAACAATATACTCTTGACCAGGATCATAATAAGAGAGAAAATAATTATAGATAAATCCAACAATGTCTTGAATACAATTTGAGCTTGAATACCTGATTTTTCCAGATTGCTTGGTCATATTTCAGGTTCTTCCTCAAGTGGAGTCTTCAAATTGGAACTGATATGGAGCTGATTGGAGTTTCCAGGTAGATGATTCAACCTTCTTGTGTCTGATCACTATCCACCATCAATAATCAGGTCTGTAACTTGCTATGATTTTTGAGGAGTAGTTCCCCACTGGAGTCTCCACTATGTTAGCACTCCGTAATTTCTCAGGCTGAAGGAGAAATTGACAGAGGTAACCACAAACTTCTTTGAGTATTGGATCTATCCCTCCAAGACTCATAGAGGGATCTCTCTGTATGATTTAACTTTGTTTGGATTGGATATTAGGCTAGTTATGAGAGTAGGACTTTTTTTTTTGAGTTTTTGGTTGAGACAAACAGAAGAGGACCATTGGGAAAAATGGAGTCAAAAGATTAAATATGATTAAATGAATGAATAAATGAGACCATATGAAACAAGGCAAGGTAATCATGTCAGTGGATCCTTATAGTTTGGGAGATGAAAAATAATAATAGATTAGGGTTCAATTCAAATGCAGAGCATTGCTACCTGAATTCTACATTCAAACTTCAAAAGAAAACATAAATATTGTTTTAAGCCAGGACAAGGTGTTTGGAACAAATTTTGAACATAATCTTCTTATAAACAATAAAGAAAGAGACAACATGTGAAACCGTAGAATAACAAGTTACATCAAAAAGAACTTCACCACAAAACTATGACATAGGAATCCTGAAACATAAAGTCTTTGTATTCATCCAGAAAGAGTCACTTACAACCTGCTGAACCTCTATACAATAGATGGTGATTTTTCAATACCATCCTCCCTTCAGGTCCAACCATTTCCTTTCTATTTTCATTACATTTGACCTTTATATAGATTAAAAACTACTCTCCACCACTTAGGGGTCGAATGCATGATCTCAGGGTCAAATTCCTAAAATATCTACAACAAAACACAAAATCTGGGAGGTTTGAACCAACTCCCAAATTTTTCTCAACTAACCTTTGACCTTTGGAAAAAATTTAATGATTTCAACATTTACATGAAACTGACATTGATCCACCCTCATTTACCATGGCTACATAATATAACTCTTTTACACACCACATTACAACCTTTTGGTTTGACCAAAAATGAAAAAATTCGAAATTTTTCCAAATACACAGAAGCATAGCGACCACCATAGATGGGTTGCGCCAACACACATATGGGTCACTCCAGTTCAAGGTCATTTTTGGCCAACTTTTAGGATTCCATTTTGAATTCTAGATACTAGGTCAAGTATCCCCACGTGTCTACTTTCTAACGAGCCATCAAATGAGAAAAAAAACCCATGGGAAGGCCTCCAAAAGATGAATTTTCCAACCTTATTCAGAAGGGTCGCGCCATGGGTCGCACTACACAGAAGAGTCACACTACACATAATGGTCTCACAGAAAGGTTGCACTGCTCCCAAATGCAAAAAAAACCCTCTGTTTTTACATAGTTTTCTCCTTTTGAGTTTGCAGGATGGTGGCAAGGAGCTCTTGAGATATATAAGAGTGTAAATGATTTAAAAAATAACCCATATTACCCTTACGAACCTTATCATGAAATCATTTTCAACCTAATAATAAAAATTCCCAACTTGATGACTGAAGAACAAATGACTATATTATAGGAACCTAACAGATCCTTTAAATGTTGCTGCCCACCCACCCTCTCCCATATGGAAGCAAGATAAAGAAGTGACCAATTTTGAAGAAGAATCTAATCAAAGTTTGGATGAAATTTCTAAGTCAAGTCATGTTATTGAAGAAGAAGATGAAAATTCCAATTCACAAGAAGAAAATTTCAGCCTCCTACATACTCCATATGAAGATGTTTCAAGCAACAAATTTGATAGTGAGATCGAGGAACCTTCACCAAATGTGCACAAGATTTTAACCTTGCAACAGATGATGAAACATCACAATAGAACTTGCAACAAGAAGAATTGTTGGAATAAATGAATCTTGAGAATAATGATGAGCAAGATTTCCTTTACAAGAAGGAAGAGTTTTTTCAAGACATTGTTGATGAATCAAGAACCTTGGAAGTGGTTGGAAATAAGGATAAAGATGGATGTATTCAAAGATTGAAAACTCCTCTTCCAATAAAAGATAATAATATTCTCGAGCAACCACAAATTGACTTCATTGAATTATGGTTCTAGAGCATTGTTGGTCAAACAATGCAATCAGTTTCTCAACACACTTGGTTCAAATTTTCTCCAATAGACATTGGGAGTACCTTTGACTCATTGTTACAAGCCCCAACATGTTTCACCATTTTGAAGTTCATTCCAAAGATCAACTGGATGCTTGAATGGCTCCATTGGAAATCTACCTACACCTAAGGTGCCCCTTTCTTCCAAGTAAGATAGGGTAGGTAGATCATGTATGTACATATTTTGTTTCTTCAGTTCAAGTTTTGCAAAATAAGGTAGTGTTTATATTGAAATTTTAAGATAACTCCATGAAAGAAGACAAATTACAAGAATCTCTTTTTAAGATGGCTACATAGCCCAATGGAGAAGGTGACTTTTCTTGAGATTCTGGTGTTCTCAACAACCCACAGGGGGTCGCTGTCCCATAGTTGGAGCTAGTTGTTGACCAAAATTTGGTCATCTATTTTTTCCCGCCCTTGGATTCATAAAAAAAATGATATCAAAAGAAGAAAAATTTTGAACTATTATAATTTCATTGTGTAGCCATCAGTCTCAGCTTCGCCACACATTTTTTGGATAAAAAATCTGAGTTCGTATTCTCAAAATATTCAAGTTCACGTTCAAACACCCAATGAACGCTTCTTCGCTTGAAATGGTCAAAGCCAATTTTCTTGGAATATCTAGGGAACCATGTTCATTTTATTGGATTATTTTGTGGAATACACCACTAATATTTTGAAATACACCTCTCAATACTTAGAAAATTTCTCTCTTTCATATTCTCTTTCATAATCCCTTTCATCTCCTCTCTTATATTTTTCATACTTAGAATTTTTCTTATCCTCTCCTCTCACCTTACCCCACTCCATACACTCAACACTTAGAATTTTTGGGTTCACCGGGTTCATGGGTTTTTAGATTAACAAACTTTTCCACTTCCCTCACCCCATACCTATTTGTTTTAGTAGCTACAAGAGGTATTAACCTCCATGTGTAACCTCTGACTTAGAATAGAATTTCCCAAAAGCAAGTGAAGAATTAAAGAGATGTGTGGAAACCCTAGAAGACAAGTCGACCTAGCAAAATAATAATATTAGAATATTATCTTCCATAAATACAAGTCATCTCCACAGGAAAAATATTAACAAAAAATATAATTACCAGAAATTCAGGTCAACCCAACCAGAAAAGTCACTGGACAAATGAATATAAATAGAGGACATTTTAGCTCATTTGAATAACTAGTTAGTGCACAAGTCTTGTGAAGAGATGCAATTGTAGCTGCAAGGATGAATAGGGGAACATTACCATCTCTTTGTCTTGGTATATCTCTTGGTTATTCTCTTGGTGACATTCTTGGTGATTCTCTTGGTGACATTATTGGTGATACTCTTGGTGATATTCTTGCCAAGTATGGTGCAAGTTTGAGAGAGTAGTGCAGCTGCAACTACTGCAGTTGTGTATGGTACTTGTTATGTGGATATGGAGACTATCTCTCTTGTGCGCTACCCTTGGAGAAGGAGCGCTCTAATTATCTTCAGTTATTGTTATAGTTAATTGATAGGGTTTATTTGTTGGTTATGGAGTAGGCTTGCCAGAATTATTCTAAGTAAAGGTTAGTGTGCTCGGGGGTGGCATATTTAAATGCCTATGGTTGGGTGAAAATGATGTGACATTTTCTATGGTTAAACGAGCATACCAAAATTTCAACATGGTATCAGAGTTAGTTTCCTTCATAACAATTTAACCGTTGGAAGGAAGATCCTCAGTTTCCCCCATTTCCAAGTTCGTTGAGAACTTATTGAACCCACTAAGAAGGTCACCTAAGTAGGGTGCATCTATTCCTTAGATACAATATGCAAATTTTTGAAGTTGAGATATTAGGGTTTCCTCATAAAAACCCTAGGTTTGCAGTGCCAGTTCCTTCATGCCAGTTGCAACATCAGTTGGAGTACTAGTTGTAGTAATTTTTTTGTGAAAAATTGGGCCTAATATTTGTTTTTTCTAATGTGCCTTACCCTAGCACATCTCTATTTACCTTTAGGTTGCAAGTTGGAGCACTTTGAAGTTTTAGGGTTCATCATTGCTTGCCGTTGCTGCCGGATGATGCCATTGTTTTCTGCTACCTGTCATTGATGCCGAAGGAATGTAATTATATATGTTTAAACTGTGTCACTATTTTGAGTGTGATTGAAGGAGAAGGGATCTCTAGTCCAAGCAACAATCAGAGATCCATAGGGATCTCAGATCCAACACATTTAGAGGAACAACACACTCTAGGTTTGATTGTTTTCATATGCCTCTAGATGTTATAGAATTATTGTGACCTTATGAACATCTAGTTGTATTTTGATCTATTGAAGTTATGATTATCATACTAACCTCTGTTCAAATTTAAAGTTAGAAACTAACTTTAGTCAAAGTTTTAGATTGATTAAGGTTGAGACTTTAGAGTTTATTTGCACTATATTCTCTAACTCAGATTTATGTCTAGAAAGCATATTTTCTTAAGTACAGGGGACATGTTGAAGAGAATACTTGTCATCTTGAGTGAAGGAGACTCGAAAGAAACTCAACAACACTTGTTCTTGAAGACAAGACTCCAGGTTCCAGGTTTGATTAAATTAATAATTTTCCAATTTTCAGATATCAAGTTTGATAATTGCTACATTACTAGTTGTGACAACAATCCTTGAAAGGTTATATTTCTGCTAAATACAATGAATACTTGGCAGCATGAGAGTACTATTGATATAAATTCTTGCAAAATGAACTAACATCTTCTCCAGGAGATACTTCTTGTTTTTCTTCCAGGAAAGTCACCTTGGTAATAATATAATGATTACCATAAGATTGTTTTTTTTTTTATTCTTGTTGACATAGATATGTTCTTTTGAAAATGTTATTATACTTTTTGTTCTTTTTTTCTTGTTCCCGGCAGGTTACCATGGAGGAATGATTGATCACAACACTAGAAGAGTGTTATTCCTATTTCTTATTATTGTATTTTTATTTTGGTTTTTGTTCCAGGAAGGTCACAAGCACTAACTTTGAGAAGGAGCTATTGTGATTATTATTCTTGTTCTTGTTTTTATTATTATAAGAGTATTATTCTTGTCTACTATTTTTCCTTTTGTTGTCCTTGTTCCGGGCAGGTCATAGGTGATAGCTCCGAGGGAAGCTATAGTGACAGTTGCATGATACAACATATTAGATGGTCTCTAGTTTGAGACATGGAGCAAACTATCGAGATAAGAAGTTGTATACATGACCGTATACATCCATGTATCAAAGAAAAAGAAGACAAATAAGGGTACTTTTTCGAGATACATAGTATCTCATATGGATATTGATTTTAAGGAGACGAAGGCTCTAAATATGACCGAAAAATCCCTCTAGTGCAATTGATCACTGTTTAGATCATCAGGAAGAGTTAGTAGAGACATAAGGGCCTATCCAAAATCATTGTAGTAACCAATAAGAGACCAACGTGGTCCCATGAAACTTTGTAGGATGCAACATTGATGGGACATATCATGAGGAGTAGATGGCTCTGAAGATTATACAGACTCAGAGGGAGTCAAGCTTAAGAGGGAGAATGGAGACTCAGAGACTTTCAAATTCATATGGAAGAGAGAGACATCTTCTGGAACTGACAGACATATGCCATGGGTTGAGAAGGCTAGATCGAAGCTTCAAAGGCCTTGAGGAGATATGGTATCTTATGGGAATATTCCCTTGCTTCAGTAGACTTTTCTATAGTGATCGAGGAGGAATCCAGTTAGAAGGATTGGGATACATATATTTTTCCTTGGTTTCGAGACCAGAAGGGAAGTAAATGGTGACTTCCAAGTTGATCTAAAAATATCAAGCATGTTGTAGATAAATAGCCTAGAGATGTACAAACACTGATTTGTGTCTAGATGATTCTCCCAACAAGAGGGAGAAGACTATGATGAGACACTTGCACCAGTATATTTCTACTGACGAACAAGTAGCAGAGATGTTAACTAAGCCTCTTTCAAAAGTAAAGTTTGAGTACTTCAAAAACAAGCTTGGTGTGGTCTAGAAGGATTTTCCCTCATGAGAGGGAGTGATGTGTTCCCCAGTAGCAAGAAGTGATATGTTCCCTAGTAGCGGGAAGCTATGTGATCCCCAGTAGAGGGAAGTGATGAGATCCCCAATAGAGGAAGCTAACCCAATGCAGGCTGGTACGCTACCCCAATGCAGGCTGATACACTACCCTGACACAGGTTGGTAACCTCAACGTAGGATAGTATTCTACCCAACGTAGGTTGGTAACTCCAATGTAGGCTGGTACGCTAGCCCAACGTAGGTTGGTAACCCCAACAAAGGATGGTACGCTACCCCAACGTAGGTTGGTAACTCCAATGTAGGATGGTATGCTACCCCAATGCAGGTTGGTAACCCCAATGCAGGATGGTATACTACCCTAGAGCAGGTTGGTAACCCCAACACAGGCTAGTACGCTACCCCAATATAGGCTGGTACGCTACCCCAACGTAGGTTGGTAACTCCAACACGAGCTGGTATGCTACCCCAATGCAGGTTGGTAACTCCAACACAGGCTGATATGATACCCCAACACATGTTGTTACTTCAAAATAGGTTGGTATGTTACTCCAGTACAAAAGGAATACCAATAAGAATGATGTTGATCGTGCTAAGAGGAATACCTTCCTCGTTAAGAGGGATTGTTAAATTTTTGAGTCAGATTCTGTGTGAACTAACGAGTTACTAGTTCTGTATGAACTAGATGCCGACTTATAGTGTCGAAATGATTCCTAGTTAGAGTGTTGATCAGTAGCATCGAAGGTTACTAGATGGAGGGCCAACCAATAATGTTGAAGGTGTTTTCCATCTAGATGGATAATGTGAAGCTATGATGGTGATACTTGTTACATGTTCTGTTTGATCATATGATAGAATGTGTGGCTATGGTGATGCTACCTGTAGATTGGTCTGCAAGACCATGTTTGTCTTTCCCATACCATGTGATATGGATGGATGTGTTTGAGACCACTACATAAAGAACATCTTAGTTAATACCTCCCTAGCTAAGAGGGAGTGTTGATGTTTTGGTAGCTGTGGGAGATATTAACCTCCACGTGTAACCTATGCCTTAGAATAGAATATTCTGGAATCAAGTGAACCACTAAACAAATGTGTAGAAACCCTAGAAGACAAGTCAACCTAGAATAATAATAATATTATAATATTATCTTCTAGAAATACAAGTCAGCTCCCCAAGAAAAAGATAACCAAAAAATATAATTACTAGAAAGTCAGGTCGACCCAACTAGAAAAGTCACTGGGTAGATGAATATAAATAGAGGAAATTTTAGCTCATTTGAATAACCCGTTAGTGCACAAGTCTTGTGCAGATCTATAGTTGCAGCTGAAACTATAGCTTCAAGGAGGAATAAGGGTGCATTGTCATCTCTTGGTCTTGGTATCTCTCTTGGTGACATTCTTGGTGACATTCTTGGTGACATTCTTGGTGATTCTCTTGGTGACATTCTTGGTGATACTCTTGGTGATATCTTTCTAAGTATGATGCAAGTTTGAGAGAGTAGAGTAGCTGCAACTATTTCAGTTGTGTATGATACTTGTTATATGGATATGGAGACTCTCTCTCTTGTGAGCTATGATTGAAGAAGGAGTGCTCTACTTGTCTTCAGTTATTGTTGCAGCTAACAACTAGGGTTTATTTGTTGGTTATGGAGTAGGCCTGGTGGAATTATTCAAAGTAAAGGTTAGTGTGCTTAGGGGTGGCATATGTGAATGCCTATGGTTGGGTGACAATAATGTGTCATTGTCTATGGTTAAATGAGCATACCAAAATTTCAACAATACCCGCCAACCCGTGCACCTGCTAATGCACTCACCCACACCCCCTCTCATCGCCTCAACACTCCACACTTAGTTTTTTTTTATTCTTCCCGGACTCACATACTCCCTTACCCCCTCACTCCCTCACCCCATGAGGCCACTATCTACATTTCCACCCCCTCACTTTTGTTCCCCTCAAATTACACCCCCCCCAACTTAACTACCCATATATTCCCTTTCACGAATCCCTCCTCACACTTTACCATTATTTTAAACCTTTCACATTTAAACTATAAACCAAACCAATAAGAGCATGGAACTTGTCATAAACTAAAATCATCTTCCACCTATCTTATAATTTAATATTTTATTCCCCAAACAATAAAACTTTTACATGTGGAAGCCTATGGAGGAATGCCACATGGCATCCAATAAGAACATTACACATGGCAATTTATGAGAGTGACACATGGCACACTCTTATTGGATACATATAGAAAATTTTTGACCTTATCATACAGAGATATGTGGCAGCATACCAGTAGAGACACATGGAACTATTTTAGTGGATGACTCATCAATGCTGACTGGGCATATTAAAGGTTGACTTGGCATGAAAAATTATATTTTATTAATCAATTTCTAAGGAAGGTCGAATTAACTCCTTAGCTTATTCTTCTTTGTTCCTTGTCAAGTGTATGTTACACTTAACATTGTATATCACTAACATTGTTATAATCCCATGCATGTGGGATGAATTGTATGAAGAAAATTCAAAATTTTCATGGAGAGCATGGAATTCATCCAAGGGCCCATATTTGCCTAAGATAGCTGATTGACGATGGCTGAGTCATGATCTTCCAAAAGCCATAACTTGAGCTCCGAGTGTCAGAATCGCGCAAAATGTATACCATTGGAAAGTTATTTCGATGAAGAAAATGATGGTACAAGTTTCAAGGGATGAAAATTACTACATTTTTCTCAGAAATTAAAATATTAGGCAGATTCATTTTTAATGGGCCTGCATGACAACTCAATTTCACGAGCTCATATTTTGAGATCCGGTCGACGGATTTAGGAAAAATTTATATAGTTGGAAAGATAATATGATGAAGATTACATATGAATTTATTTAAATGGATAAAAGGTTGACTATCACTTCCATAAAATTAAACAATATTCCCCCTCTTTAAAAGGGAAATTAATTGAATTTTGAAAAATAAAAGTTTATTTAAAAACTTTTAATAAAAAAGGAAAGGGACCCATTTTGAATATGTGTATATTAATGATGTAATTTAATTAATGAGGATTTAATTAAATATAATACTTCAATAAAACAATTGTACGGGAAATTCAAGAGAGGAAAAAACGCTAACTACTCAAGTAGTTAAAAAATATCATTTTAAAAAGATAATAAGGGCTTCATCAAGGGTGTAGAATATTCAGAATTATCAGAGGGGCATGGAATAATATCAGAGGAAGAATAAGGTACAACCATGAATACACATCCGAGCTTCTGATCAAGGAAAAGAAATATCCATCTTTTCCACTCTTTCTATTCTTCTACACCATTTCTCATAGATTTATGCTTGAGTCTCTGAATTGGGCACAAGACTAACTTCTTGAGTGTTTTTATTGTATTCTTATAAAGACTTTTATTACATGATCATGGAGTATTTACAACCATATAATTGACTATCAAATATTTTGTAATGAAGAACATCTTTCATGAATAAACTCCACAAAGAATTGCTCTGGGGTTGATTTTGATTGTATCTTGTAACTTTGAGTCTTAAGTATGAGGTATTTGCGATTCACCTATAAAATTTTCTTCTTGATATTGATAGTAATATTATTTTAAAATTATTTGATATGATCAAGTCATTCTCTCCTATTTCTCGTGAAGAAGATATGGATGTATTTGTATGTAATTAAGAAGATTGTCAGGGAAAATTTTAGGGGATAAATTTCTCCCATGGGCTAATTTTCCATGCTTTTTCCCAAAAAATGATTAGCCATTCTAAAAATTATTCGCCCAAATTCTACAGGACAAAATTATTTTACCTTAAAAATGGCCAAAATTTTATAAAAACTATATAAAATCCTTATAAATTTGAATATTTTAACAAATATATCGCCAAACATTTATAGTTGACATATAAAGGACCAGTAAGATTAGCCAAGTTTTCTACATTTCAAAATAAATTGCCATCCTTAAAATTGTCCCTGAATATTTTGTATGTGATGCTTGTCACAAAGAAGTTCTGATGTTGAAGCCCTCCTTCAATCTTTTCTTATTGTAAAGAGATTTCTTGCTGCATATAAAGATTATATTAATTTATTGAAGAACTATATCATTTCATAATTTCAAGCAATAAATATCTAGGGTTTGTTGCCTTAGCATTCTCCTAATCCAAGATATTACTGATATATCTTTTAGCCAAAGATGAGTACCACCTCTCTAAAAATGCAGGGGGATTCATATCCTCGTGAGGTTTCCCTTTCAGTCCTGACAGATTCAAGCGTCAACAGGGCCTATCCCAACCTACAATCTGTGTGATAACATTTTGGCATCGTTACCAGGGATGATTTTGATTCCTCTTTCGTGCTGGGGAGATTTCCATCACAAGTACCAATGACCTCTGCAGAGTCAAGACTCAATCCCTTTGTCCAAGTGAGAACCTAACCATATACAAATTCCAATACATACCCCCTGTCCTCTATGGTAGAGATAAAAAGTATGTTTTTCTTCAGTCCAGGTACATGAAACACTTCACTCATCTTGAGAGGCTTTCCGGATTTCAGCTAAAACAAAGTTCCTCCAAATCCCTTGACTGCATACTTGGTATTAACACCAAGTTCCACCTACAATCGTGAGTTATCCTCTGTCAAACTGGTGAGTGATTTCTATGATCCTATCATATGATGAGAAGCTCCATTATTCACCAAGAAAGTCTCCATGGTGACCTGCCTAGAAACAAATATGCACAACTGTTTCTCAAGAGATGACTCCCTCTCTTCCTTCAAAGCCTCAACTTTGATACCATGCCAATTTTCACATGCAATTCTTCGTGACTAATTCTGGATCTGAAAATTACTTCCTAGTACTCAAACAATAAATCCTAGTTGTTGTCACTGAAAAAATTTAAACTAAAATTATGATAGAAAATTACAGCAACAGAAACAACAAGATCCGAGATAAATCATCCATCCACTTGAGAAAAAAATATTTTGTTTTGTAAAATTGTCAAATTCATAAACTTATGAAGGAAAAATCATCCTTCCCAGCTTACAGAATTTCTCCAAAATTGAGGAAAAACTAGTCCTTTGAAAACAACGAAAAGCAACGAATTTCCATAATCATTTATTGCTATCAAACTTGCTAACATCACCCTACCTTACTGCTGTCATCACCTTGCTGTATGGACTTGTTCGTACTGTTTTTTCACATGTGTAGGTCTATCACACGTGAAACTTTCTGTACTTGTTCGCACATGTAGCCTATTCAGGCCGTACCACTCATGCGACCTATTTTATGAACTTGTACGGTCCACATGTGTGGTTCGTACAGTCCGTACCACATGTGAGACCTATATTTTCTCTGTGGGAGTGATCCGAACTGATGTTTTAAATACTATGGTTAAGTTTTGAAGAATGAGTTCATTAACCATTTAGGAATTGAAGAAAGAGGAAGAAATTAATGATATAACATGGCAGACATAATAAGATATGCAGATCTAAAAATAAGCACAAAGAATCAGAAAACCATAACAACAAAGTTGTTAACGGAGTTCAACAAGATTGCCTACATCTCCGGGCCTTTGTCTCAGTGGGTGAGGCTTTCTTATTTCTCTTTAATGCTTGAAAAGTGCATCACAAAAGTGTCAATTGAATTACAAACTGGTTTGGTTGTGTTCTTCTCGACCTCAAGAACCCAACACAACTGACGACACTGAAAACGGTTGAGCAAAGCTCTCAGAATTAATCCACAAAGTTCCTTTCCTCAATGGCTTCCTTGCATAAAAATGGATTTGGTTGTCAAATTCATCAGTATTTCTCCTTATTTGAACCTGTCTAAGGCTACCAAGAACCTCTGGTTTAAATAGATTTGGAGTTGGTAACATCCTCCCAAATTCCTCCCAAGATCTGGCCTAAAAAAGGGCTCTAGATCTCCCAAAAATGACCAAAATCTCCCAAAATCAGGCTAAAATCATTTAAAAATTATATAATATAGTTTAAAAACCAAAAATTGGGCAAATACTAGGTGTAGCCCCCTAAATCTGGACTCTTGTTCATATGGTAATGGCCCATGTGGCCTCAGGCTGGCGCGCCCTTGGTCCTTAGCCCCTAAACCTCGACCCTTGGTCGTTGGCATGGCCATATGGCCATCCTGGCTCCCACGTGTTCCATAGTCGATTAAGTCCCTGGTCTCTAGCCCCTAGTCGATTGGGGCTGACCCCTGCTGACCGACGCTTATCCCTGAAATCATGCCAATGCTAATTCAAATGCATATTGTGCCAATTCCATAACAAGCAACACATGTAGCAGAGGTGGTAGCCCTAGGTTTGTTAGTCCGCTGGCATCCATATAGGTCGGAGGTTCGAAACTGTCGGAGCCCAAAATTTTTGAACTAGTTGTCATTGGAAAAATCTGGGGTGCCATGTGGTGCCCTCTTATTGGGCCACGTGTCTCTGTCTGATTGGTCCATACCAACATAGTCAGTGTCCAATCAACCTGCCACATCACCACTGTACAACCTAGTCACCTACCACATCATATTTCGTACAACCACATGGCATGCCATGTCACATCCATACTGCACAATCACCCTGCCACATCATCATATGTATAGTCCAACTTTCATCCGTACAACCACATGATATCCTGTCATTGGGCCACGTCATGTACAGACTGCCATGTGTCAAATCTGTACAGTTCCAACTCAGCCCAAAAATGTCAAATCTGAGTGACATGTGTCACCTCCTGGTGATGCCATGTCATCATGGTGATGCCATCATGATGTCATCATTGACTTTGACTATTGACTTTTTGCCTGTTTGGGAATTGGTCAGAGCACAATAACTTTCGCATACGGTGTTCGTTTGAGGAAAAACATATATGGTAGGAATCAACGCGACAAGATGAACGCAATGGCACTGGTTTCATCCGATTAAGATAACTTTGATTTTTAGGCCTTCCTGGATCCATTTTGGATCACACCTCCCCATTAAGACTTTTTGGTCCTCCAAAATGTTACTAACGAGTCATCAAGTGTGGGATAGGCCACCCCAATTGTTCTCTATCTTTAAACTATGTCCTATGCACCTATCTCATCAAGATCAATTGAAAAACGACCATGACAACTGACAACATATTGGTAGCCACTTGTACTCTGTCACATCTTACTAAAGCCACTACCATCCATGTTGAAAACATTAGCAATGATAACATCATAAATATGACTACAAATGAGCTAATATGTTTGTTGCACTTGCACGACATTAGCTTATCTTGAAGCAAATTATGATCGAACTTCCATTCTACAATCATCTCATGTTCGTGCTTAAGATCAACTATTTGATTTGGCACAATTATAGGTGTGCTTCTTGCACAATCTGCCTTCCTCAATTGTTCCATTGTTTGTAGAGATTGATTTTCTTTTAAGTGATGAGCATTTACAACATATTCATTGCCTTCTTTGATTAAGTGATATTCATTTTGTTCCCTATAGAATATTGCTTTGCGATCACATAAATAAGGACTACCTAAGACCATTCCACATTCATTGAGTGGCACCACATCACACGTTACCTCATCCACAAACTTTGATGAAATTGCAAACTTTAAAGTGCATTGTTTTTTTATGTGCAATTTATGACTGTTGCTTATCCATTTAAGTGAATAAGGTTTATGATGCATCTGAGTGTTTAATCCCAATTGTTTAACCACTTCCTCTAAAATCAAGTTAGATTGAGATCCACTATCTATCAATGTGTCGACCTTGATATGCTTAATTATGACCCTTATGTGAAACAATTTACTTCTAGAATCATATCCATCACCAATTTTACCTGTCAAACCAACCACTGTGATTTTAGACTCATCACCTGAATCTAATCCCAAGTCTGTTGGCCGTGTTGCTGCTGCAACTATTTGCCTCCATTTCCTTTCTTTGAACCACTTTTGTCTCTTCTCGGGATGCAATTTATAGCAATGGTCATCATCATGCCCTTGCTTCTTGCAAGAGAGATTCTCTTCCCTTCTTGTCATTGAATTTTCTTTCTTTCCATTCCCCTTCTATTTGTCCTCCTTTCTTGAAGACGATTCCCTTGATACACCAACTCCTATTTTCCCTACCTCAATGTATGTTTCTTGAACATAAACCTCATTAAGATTAGTAGGTCCAAACATAAATACAGTGTTACGAATTGTGTAGGTAAACCTCCTATATACTTCATAAGAGTTTCTTGGGTATGTAATGGAATATCTAACATTAATGCCATCTTACAAAATTCATCTGTATATTCTTTCACTGTTTGTCCTTTTCTTAGTTTAATACCTTGCCATTCAATTAAATCCTTCTCTTTATAAACCAAAGGATAAAATTGTTTTCTAATTGCAAAAACAAAACCTTTCCATGATGGAAATACATTACCCATTTGTTGCGTGCCATTTTTCAACTTGCTTTGCCACCAGATGAGTGCTGTGCCTGCATGTCGAAGCGATGCCAATTTGATTTGAGTTGCCTCATCCTTAATTTGTTGCACACTGCAATAAACTTCCATCTGTCTGACCCAGTTATCAAGCCTCTCTGCATTGACTTCACCATCATACATGGGCAATTCAAACTTCACATCAAGCTTAAGTAAATGCATCTCATGTTTATGGGAATGTTTTCTTGCGGTGGATTTTGAACTTGTACTTGAAGAAGAAGACGTTGATGGAGAAGAAGGAGGTGAAGGAGGAGGTTTAGGAGGATCCTCTCCTTATTCACTTTTGTCTTTTGAATATTCACCTAGAATCGGTCTCTTCTGCTCCAAGTAATCATCATATAAAACCTTTACCATCTCTGACATGGCAAATAAGATCTTTTGAAACTCTATCTCGTAATGAAAAAGTCCCTCTTCCGATGCCATCTTCTCACTTTGAGAAGTCCTCTTTCTCGATCCAATCTCAAGATTCTCTTCAACAAGCTCACCTTCACCACGATTCATCCTTTCCCTGGTAATCATGCAAACTCAAAAACAAATCGTCAACCTGCTCTGATACCACGTGATCCGAAATGATCTTTTAAAGATTATGGTTAAGTTTTAAAGCATGAGTTCATTAAACATTTAGGAATTGAAGAAAGAGGAAGAATTTAATGATATAACATGGAATAAATAATAAGATATGAAGATATGAAAATAAGCACAAAGAATTAGAAAACCATAATACAAAGTTGTTAACGGAGTTCGACAAGATTGCCTACTTCTCCGGGCCTTTGTCTCAGTGGGTGAGGCTTTCTTATTTCTCTTCAATGCTTCAAAATTACATCATAAACGTGTCAATTGGATTAAAAAATAGTCTTTCTGTGTTCTGCTCGACCTCAAGAACCCAACACAACTGACGACACTGAAAACGGTTGAGTGAAGCTCCCAGAATTAACCCGCAAAGTTCCTCTCCTCAATGACTTTCCTGCATAAAAATGGCTTTGGCTGTTAAATTCCTCAACATTTATCCTTCTTTGAACCTGTCTAAGGCTACCAAGAACATTTGGTTTAAATATATTTGGAGTTGGTAACATCCTCCCAACTTCCTCCCAAGATTTGACCTAAAAAAGGGCTCCAGATCTCCCCAAAATGACCAAAATCTCCCAAAATCAGGCTAAAATCATTTAAAAATTATATAATATAGTTTAAAAACCCAAAATTGGGCAAATATTGGGTGCAACCCCCTATATTCAGGATCTTGGTCATATGGGAATGGCCCATGTGGCCTCAGGTTGGTGCGCTTATGGTCCTTAGCCCCTAAACCTTGACCCTTGGTCATTGGCATGGCCATACGACCATGGCCTTGGATCCCACGCGCTCCACATTCGATTAAGTCCTTGGTCTCTAGCCCTTGGTCGATCAGGGCTGGCCCCCTCCGATCAGGGCTTATCTCCAAAATCGTGCCAATGCTAATTCAAATGCATATTGCACCAATTCCATAACAAGCAACACATGTAACGGAGGTGGTAACCCTAGGTTTATTAGTCTGTTGGCGTCCATATAGGTCGGAGGTTCGAAAATCTCAAAGCCCAAAATTTTTGAACTAGTTGTCATTGGAAAAATATGGGGTGCCACATGGCACCCTCTGATTGGGACACATTTCACCCTCTGATTGGTCCATACCAGCACAGTCAGCGTCCAATTATCCTACCACGTCACCGCCGTACAACCCATTCACCTACCACATCATCTGTTGTACAACCACGTGTTGTGCCACATCACATCTGTATTGCACAGTCAACCTGCCACATCAACATCCGTATGGTCCAACTGTTCTCCGTACAACCACGTGTCATCCTGTCATTGGGCCACGTCATGTATGAATTTCCACATGTCATCTGTACAATGCCACGTGTCAAATCCGTACAGTGCCAACTCAGCTCAAAAATGATGAATCTGAGTGACACATGTCACCTCCTGGTGATGCCACGTCAAAATGATGACATCATCATGATGTCACCTGAAGTACTGTTGATGTCAGCGTTGACTGTTGACTTTTTCCCTATTTGGGAATTCGGCTAGAGCGCGATAACTTTTGCATATGGTGTCTGTTTGAGGAAAAAAATATATGGCAAGAATCAACGCAACGAGACGAACACAATGGAATTAGTTTCACCCAATTCATAGAACTTTCATTTTTAGGCCTTCTTGGATCCATTTTGGATCAGGGAGCCCTTTTCTTCCACACATGCGACCTCCCTTGCCTCACATGTGTGATATCCTACCAATAACATAAAAAAAATAGATGTCCAGAAACCCTAGGCTAGATTGCCTAGGTGCAAAAATCTCCTTGTTGAAATTGCCATCCTCCTAGCACAAGTGCTTACTCACTTATTCTAACTCCATGATGTCATAATGAGATGCCATAATCTTGTCCTCTCCTTTTATAGGAGTCTAATGTGAGATTAGAATCGCTTAGCTTACTCTAATGATCGCTCCACTAAAGTCAACATCAAATTAGAATATTAAATTCCTCTTTGTGGGTGTGAAGCCCCAACACAAGCCCATGAGTCCCTAGCCTTATCATGAGGGAATTTTCACTGAAACAAAAGAGTAATATGGTGCCAACGAAGATTCCATCATGCCTGACACCATGGCCTCTTGTGGGAATACCTGCCGAAGCTACAAAAATCAAAATTTTGATCACTGTTATCAGAATAATGCATACAGACAATCGTAAAATAAGCCTCACAAGCCACTTCAATCCAAAAGTAGGCGAGAGTCCTTGACCCCTACAAATTTGAGTTCCTTTTGTGGTGGATACCAATGTGAAATTTTTTCTAGATGGCAGTGGAATGGCTAATTTGTGACTTGATGATTGGATGTGGTACTTCAATTCCTATTATGAGGTGCAACAATATGAACATGAAGACAAAATTTCCTTAGCAAAGACAAGTATGCATATATAATATTTTCTTTGGTCTGAGAACTTATGTAAGAAAAAACATACACTCGACACCACTTTTGTATGACATGGACATGATCAAAATTGTTGTCAACGACATGTTTCGTCATGCTAACTACTAGAAGGAGCAACAATGGAGATGGTAGTGCATACACACAAAAGTTAAATCTTGGCAGATACAAAGGTACCAACAAAAAGTTCTAGTCCCAACAAGGCTCCTCTTTTTTCCATACATCTAAGATTTTTCCAATGCAACATTACATTCAATAGTAACTTCATATTACAGTTAGGGTTCTTGTATCTTAAGGTTTTTATGTTTTAGGGATTTTGACACTATCATAAAATGTAGTTTTGACATTTTAAACTATGATTTTTTCTATTCAACATGGTAGACACACATCTTATCAGAGATGGATACCACCACTCTAGCCATTGTACTTATTCAATGTTTTTCACCATTGTTCCATTAATAGAAATTCATTTTCATTTTCCTTGTCAATTTTTTTTTTTTTATGTGTTAACACTATTATTTCATTTTTTTATCAACAATATTTGAATGTTTTGTTACAATGTTATGTATAGTATTTTTAGGAACCTCAAGGAATGCCTTCAAATTGCATAGTTGAACACACCAAATACACCTGTAATAAGGAGTTGTTCTAACTAATGTGGCACTGCAACGCCCTTCATTATTAGAGAATGAAGAGATAAAGAGGTAGATTCAATATTTGTTGGACAAGGATAGATCCATGCCAACTCATTTCCATGTGGATTAGAAATTGTTTTGGTCCCAAAGAAGATCACATATGAAGAAAGTTCATGGATTACTTCTTAATAGAATCACTATTGATAATCAACATACATTGCCACACATTCTAGTACCATAAGTCTATTAATCAATTCTAGGGAAAATTTATTTTATAATAAGATTGATAAGAAGTCGAATTATCATCATATTCCTATCAACATAGAAGATAATATTTAATACGTGCCAAGGATAATTCAAATTGTTGATGATATTGTTTTGTCTTACTAATTCCCCTAGGAAACTCATAAGAATGATGAATAAAGTGATGAGAGTGTATCTTGACTCATTTGTAGTTGTGTATTTAGATGGCATTATTTTGTTCAAAAATACAAGGGGGGATAACTTGTACCATATTGACCAAGTATTTGTTGATGTTTGGACTACATCGGGAAGACATTCTCCTAGATTAATAATTAATAATATAATTATTGATTATTAAATAATATATATAATAAGTAATAAGTAATAATAATAATAAATAGTTACTTATTATCCAAGGGATGCATCCTTTCATGGATAGTCACCTTATGTTCTCTATATATGGAACACTCATCATTGTGATAATGTATCGATTATATCTCATCTCATATGAAAAATCAACCTGGTATCAGAGAAGGACTGGGCTTGACTCCCTCACGGAAGGGCCCAGAAACAATTTCCTACTCCAGATAAACTCTAATACAATGTTGTGATTAATGGAGATTTTCAAGAGGGGCCGTGGATGTTTTCCAATGAGACATTGGGAATTCTTTTGCCAACAAATTTGGATGTGGCAACGTCGAACTTCATGTATATGTAGGCTATCTCTTTACCCAGGAAAATTTGGGGTCTTGGATTGAATACTAGAAACTTAAATGGGTTTTCCACCTCAAATCTTTCGTCCACGTTCAACCATCTCTTTGGCCTGAAATCCAAGAAATATCGGTCACACAGTCAAAGGCTTATGAAAACCGCAAGGTAGGAAGAGAGGTGTGGATGCAACCAGGATCGACCCCGAATGAAAGTCTGCAAATGTTGTTAAACAAAAATATCTATAGAATATCCTGCATATCTATAGGCTCCCCTCGTTCGCTTGCATTCTGAAGAAAAATCATGAGGCTATTCTGAATATCCCACTGCACCGTCTCTCCCACAAAATTCCTGAGCGACTTGGTTTTGAATTCATAGATGGAAGACTTCCTCTAAATATTCCATAGCACCTCGTCCACATTGAATATTCCTCTACCCAAGGAATCATGGAAAAGGAATCTAAAACGTTTCCCCTTCGGATAATTAATAATTGTCGAAATTAGTTTTGAGTACATGCTCCACATTTGTAGGATTCGAAGTGACGATCCCCGGGATTCCTCTCGGGACAAATTCTATCTTCACTGTGTGAGTGGGTGATGAAGGTTTCCATATGGAGACCAATGGAGAAAAATACTACATTGCTATTTGAATTTAAGCTAAGTGCCAATCCATGGAATGGGTGTTATTGGTGTTCTAGATCAACACGAGTATTTGGTGAGGAGCAATTGAGATGGATATGAGAAGAAGTGACAAAACCTCTGTAGTCAAGATCACTTGAAGCTTGTTTCAATGTGTTGATGTGGTGGTTACCATGATGTTGTGTGCTTTGGAAAGTGGAAAATAGCTATGTTCTACTACGATGGTTGTGTACCACTGGAAAAGACTATGTGTCTTTGGACAATAGCTGTGTGCTACTAGTTGATTTCCATGGAGACTACCAGATCGATTGGAAGTAGTTCTGTGCTACTATTTGATCACAGAGAATGTGATAGATGATTTGAGCTACTGATGTTATGGTAGTAGCTATATGCTACTAGTTGATTGCAAAGTAGTCAGTGGACTACTAGATAAAAACACTGTGGAAAAACACCTTCCTAGTTGAGAGGGAGTGTTTATGTTTGAGGCAACATCATGAGAAATTCTCCCTGGAGGGTCCCATGTGGAATAGTAGGGGGGAATGTAGACTTCATCCTGAAGTGCCTTAGATGGTCAGATGAAGGAACCAAGACATTGGTTTCATGGGGAAACCTCAATATGCCAAGGATAATTCAAATTGTTGATGATATTGTTTTGTCTTACTAATTCCCCTAGGAAACTCATAAGAATGATGAATAAAGTGATGAGAGTGTATCTTGACTCATTTGAAGTTGTGTATTTAGATGGCATTATTTTTTTCAAAAATACAAGGGGGGATAACTTGTACCATATTGACCAAGTATTTGTTGATGTTTGGACTACATCGGGAAGACATTCTCCTAGATTAATAATTAATAATATAATTATTGATTATTAAATAATATATATAATAAGTAATAANTTCAAAAATACAAGGGGGGATAACTTGTACCATATTGACCAAGTATTTGTTGATGTTTGGACTACATCGGGAAGACATTCTCCTAGATTAATAATTAATAATATAATTATTGATTATTAAATAATATATATAATAAGTAATAATAATAATAAATAGTTACTTATTATCCAAGGGATGCATCCTTTCATGGATAGTCACCTTATGTTCTCTATATATGGAACACTCATCATTGTGATAATGTATCGATTATATCTCATATCATATGAAAAATCAACCTGGTATCAGAGAAGGACTGGGCTTGACTCCCTCACGGAAGGGCCCATAAACAATTTTCTACTCCAGATAAACTCCAATACAATGTTGTGATTAATGGAGATTTTCAAGAGGGGCCGTGGATGTTTTCCAATGAGACATTGGGAATTCTTTTGCCAACAAATTTGGATGTGGCAACGTCGAAATTCATGTATATGTAGGCTATCTCTTTACCCAGGAAAATTTGGGGTCTTGGATTGAATACTAGAAACTTAAATGGGTTTTCCGCCTCAAATCTTTCGTCCACGTTCAACCATCTCTTTGGCCTGAAATCCAAGAAATATTGGTCACACAGTCAAAGGCTTATGAAAACTGCAAGGTAGGAAGAGAGGGGTGGATGCAACCAGGATCAACCCCGAATGAAAGATTGCAAATGTTGTTAAACAAAAATCTCTATAGAATATCCTGCATATCTATAGGCTCCCCTCGTTCGCTTGCATTCTGAAGAAAAATCATGAGGCTATTCTGAATCTCCCACTACACCGTCTCTCCCACAAAATTCCTGAGCGACTTGGTTTTGAATTCATAGATGGAAGCCTTCCTCTAAATATTCCATAGCACCTCGTCCACATTGAATATTCCTCTACCCAAGGAATCATGGAAAAGGAATCTAAAACGTTTCCCCTTCAGATAATTGATAATTGTTGAAATTAGTTTTGAGTACATGCTCCACATTTGTAGGATTCGAAGTGACGATCCCCGGGATTCCTCCCGGGAAAAATTCTATCTTCATTGTGTGAGTGGGTGATGAAGGTTTCCATATGGAGACCAATGGAGAAAAATACTACATTGCTATTTGAATTTAAGCTAAGTGCCAATCCATGGAATGGGTGTTATTGGTGTTCTAGATCAACACGAGTATTTGGTGAGGAGTAATTGAGATGGATATGGGAAGAAGTGACAAAACCTCTGTAGTCAAGATCACATGAAGCTTGTTTCAATGTGTTGATGTGGTGGTTACCATGATGTTGTGTGCTTTGGAAAGTGGAAAATAGCTATGTTCTACTACGATGGTTGTGTACCACTGGAAAAGACTATGTGTCTTTGGACAATAGCTGTGTGCTACTAGTTGATTGCCATAGAGACTACCAGATCGATTGGAAGTAGTTTTGTGCTACTATTTGATCATATAGAATGTGATAGATGATTTGAGCTACTGATGTTATGGTAGTAGCTATATGCTACTAGTTGATTGCAAAGTAGTCAGTGGACTACTAGATAAAAACATTGTGGAAAAACACCTTCCTAGTTGAGAGGGAGTGTTTATGTTTGAGGCAACATCATGAGAAATTCTCCCTGGAGGGTCCCATGTGGAATAGTAGGGGGGAATGTAGAATTCATCCTGAAGTTCCTTAGATGGTCAGATGAAGGAACCAAGACATTGGTTTCACGGGGAAACCTCAATATGTCTTGGGGGACATTGGTTCCATGAGGAAACCTCGATGTGTCCTAAAGATGTTTGAGGTAGGGATCAAGAGGGGGTACACCATTCCTTACATCCCTCAACAGAATGGGATCACATAGAGGAAGAACAAATCTATTGTTGTGGCAGTCAAGGTGATGGTTCATGATAAACAATTATCTATGTTTTTGTGGGCAGAGACATCCATGACTGTAGTGTATGTTCAAAACATAAGTCCTCATAAGACTTTGAGGAACATGACTCCCGAGGAGGCTTTCATTGGAGTGAACCCTAATATTGAAAACTTCATGATATTTGGGTGTCCAATATACATTCATGTACCCAAGGAGAAAAGGACCAAGATAAACCCTTCAGGAATAAAGGGTACATTTGTGGGGTACAATGAGTATTCGAAGGCATATCAGATCTACATCCCTGGTCAGAGAATTTTGAGATGAGCAAAGATACCTTTGAGGAGGAGGTAGCCTTCAAGAGATATAGAGGATATCACATGGAGATTGATAGTGAGAGACAGTAAGAGATGATGCCTTCTCCCCCTCACCCTCCAATAGTTCAGAGGGAGACAATTGAGCCTATTTATCCAATTGATCCCATTGATACTATAGCTCCAATTGATGTTCCCAGAGATATTGCAATAGGTTTGAAGATACTTGAATGGGATCATCAGACTATGTAGGAGGCATAAGGACCTGGAAATCCTCGTGGTACCTTTTGAGAGAGAAATATACCTCAGAGATATTCATGCTATGATGCAACTATGA
Organism: Picea sitchensis; assembly: GCA_010110895.2. Lineage (NCBI taxonomy): Eukaryota > Viridiplantae > Streptophyta > Pinopsida > Pinales > Pinaceae > Picea > Picea sitchensis. Next base: position 171,412 of record SNQJ01S0014983.1, on the reverse strand, counting down.
GCCACACCATTGATTCTGAGCCTTCCTGTTATGAGGAGGAATCTAGTCAGCTTGTATGGAGAGATTCCATGATGGAGGAGTGTCAGTCCATCATGAAGAATGATGTGTGGGATATTATTCTGAGACCTGAGGGGAAGCTTGTAGTGACTTCCAAGTGGATCTATAATATCAAACACACAACTAACGGGAGCTTCAAGAAGCACAAAATTATATTTTTTTCTAGAGGATTCTCTTAGGTGAAGGGAATAGATTATGATGAGACATTTTATCCTATTGCTCGATACACTTATATCCAGACGATTATTACCTTTGCAACATACATGGTTTGGATACTACATAAGATGGATGTGAAGAAATCCTTTCTCAATGGAGAAATTGAGGAATACGTATACATCAAGCATCTAGATAGTTTCATGATACATGGGAAGGAGTCTCATGTGTGTAGGTTGAAGAAGGCCATGTATGGACTCAAGCGGGCACCACGATCTTGGTATGTGAGGATTTATGGACACTTGATGAGTTTGGGTTTTAGAAAAAGTGTTGTTGATCCCAACCTATACTACATGACTGTAAATGGTGATTCCCTGATTTTGGTCCTCTACGTTGATGATTTATTCCTCACCAGTACAAAGAACCTTATTGCTGAATGCAAGAATGCGTTGGCCTTTGAGTTTAAGATGAATTACCTTGGTATGATGCACTACTTCTTGGGACTAGAGGTGTGGCAAAGAACTAATGAGATATTCCTGAGTTAGGGGAAGTACAAAGTTGAGATATTGAAGAAGTTTGGGATGCTGAACTATAAGCCCATGACTACACCAATGGTGACAAATCTAAAGAAACTAAGTGTTTCTTCTTCCGATTCCAATGAGATTGATTCGATCCTGTACAGACAACTGATTGGATCATTGATGTAACTGGTTAACACCATACCAAATATTTTCTATGCAGTGAGTGCACTTAGCCATTTTATGAGTCAGCCAAGACAAACACACTGGATTGATGCAAAGCATGTGTTGAGATACCTGAGAGGAACAATTGGACATGGTCTAAGATATAATTCCAGTATTGGCATGAGATTGCAGGGATATACCAAATTTGATTGGGCAGGGATAATAGTGGAAAGGAAGAGCACCTTCGGGTGTTTCTTTGGAATCTACCATGGTTTCCTGGTGTAGCAGGAAACACACTTCTGTGGTTTTGAGCACTGCAGAAGCAAAGTACAATATTTCATTGAGTGTAGTAGTCCGCGAAGTAGTGTGGCTTTGCAAGATCCTTGCATATTTATTTGGACATGTGATGGATTCCACCGTTATTTATTGTGAAAACTATAGCTGTTTGAAGCTCTCAAAGAATCCAATGTTTCATGACCAATCAAAACACATTGAGATCAAGTACCATTACATCCAAGATATGGTGTAGAGAAAGGAAATACTGGTGCAATACCTTCCTACAAATGAGCAGGTTGCTGATGTTCTTACCAAACCCCTTACTAGGATGAAGTTTGAGTACTTTCATGATATACCTGGCGTGTAAAATAATGCCTCCCTCACTGAGAGGGAGTGTTGATGTTTTCAGTTTCATGATACATTCTCCAGGTCGTACTCTTCTATGACTGAGTTGTGTTGATATGTGAGGACACTTATTCGAGAGGGATAAGTGGGTTTGGGATTATAGCCTAACGTCCCTTGTGGAGAGAACATGAGGACACATCAAGGGATTTGACCTTGATGTCACACACTATGGGGATTTGACCCTAGTGTTTCTAGAGGAAGTAGCCTCTAGAAGTCCACATGGGAGTGCCATGTGTGACAATCATTCTCCAAATTGTACTCTTCTGTGTCTAAGTTGAGTTGATCTACGAGGACACTTATTCGAGAGGGATAAGTGGGTTTGGGATTATATCCCAATGTCCCTTGTGGAGAGAACATGAGGACACATCAAGGGAGTTGACCTTGACGTCACACACTATGGGTAGTTGACCCTAGTGTTTCTAGAGGGAGTAGCCTCTAGAAGTCCACATGGGAGTGCCATGTGTGACATGCATTTTTGTGACAATTTCCTGAGTAAGCATCAAGTGAACCTTCTCCTAGATTGGGATGCAAACCAAGGGAGATAGGATGCATTTATCACACAGGTGTACTTGTGGTAAATGGGCCCAGGCATAATCCTTCCTTGATCATGACAAGAAATAATATCTAGTCAAGGTGCTTGAGTTGATTTCCATGTTTTAGTTAACATCGGGTTGACATTCACTCACAGGGGTGTACCTATGGTGAACGAACATGGTGTGGTATTTGTCCCAGTCTTGGTGATTTTAAAAGGAATGATCAAGACTCAAAATGATAGATGCTATCACATGTGGACCTAGAATGAGCCTGATCTCAGAGAGAGTCAGTTGGCTCAGAGGGAGATCCACGGGGGGAGTTTCCCCTCAATTCAGGTGGGAGAGAGACATCTCCAAGGACTGATAGACGTATGTCATGAGTCTATGGTGACTTTTGTATACTTTAGATAAAAACTTGGCATGATGCAGAATGTCTCCCTCATTGAGAGAGAGTGTTCATGTTTGGACACCATTGGGAAGACATTCTCCTAGATTAATAATTAATAATATAGTTATTGATTATTAAATAATATATATAATAAGTAATAATAATAATAAATAGTTACTTATTATCCAAGGGACACATCCTTTCATGGATAGTCACCATATGTTCTCTATATATGGAATGCTCATCGTTGTAATAATATATCGATTATATCTCATCTCATATGAAAAATCAATAATATTTGCATGTTGTGCAAAGAAATGTTACAAGTAACTCTAAAGAACTGTACATTTAGGGAACAATAATTTTTTTTTTTTTTTGTATCTTGGATTTCACATGAACTAAGAAGGATTGAGAATTGATCCAACATATATTTATACCGTATTCCATTGGCCATTTACAATGAACATCATGACCTACAAATTTTGAGGGGATGTAAATTATTTGCAAAACATTGTTAGCCACTTTTCCCATGTTGCACAACTGCTCAATGTGTTGAACTGCAAACATGTTTGGTTTAGTCAAGGAACTATACAATATGAAGCAATCAAACGTGATAAAGAACTAAATAGAAATTGGTCCTTTATACAACCTGGAATTCAACAATACTTTGAGATCGAAGATGACGTTTTGGGATATGCCATGGGCACAATTTTGATGCAGCATAAAAAACTTATCATAAGCCATTTTGAGATTTTCTTAGGATTAGTTATGAATTATCTAGTTGATGATCCCAAGATCTATGCACTATAATTTTTTTTACTAATGTTATTATTTACTTGGTAAAGTAACAATTATGCACAATAGTGGTAATCCTCTCCAAACATAGGAAGATTAAGATTGCATGGCATATGATATGGATTAGCTATCTACACAAGTTAAACATTGTGATTTAGCATTTAAAGGGAGTGACAAATAAGATTTTGAACTTATTATCAAGGCCACCAACAATCAAATTAAGAGTGCTTTCATTGTTCTAGTAGTTTGGATTCAAGGACTTAAAGGAAACTTATGCACAATGTCCAAGCTTTGTGTAATTTATCTTTGTATAACATTGCAACAACACTACGTCAGGAGTTTGAGGATGACCAATGAAAGGATATAAGTTTATACAAATTCAAATCCATTTGTGTTCCCTAGGGAGATCACAAAATCCAATTATTGTCGGAAGCACATCATTCAAAGAATGCCATATAATTTGGAGCAAAGAAGTCAAGCATTGATTTATAAAGATATTTCCACTAGCAAAATTATCCCCTATATATCATATACATGCTAGTGAACTAGACATGATTGGGCAAGTACATTCCACTTCTAATGCAAACTCTACTATGGGAGTTGGTTTCACTAGACTTCCTTAGAGGGTTATCAAGAACAAGTAGGGGGAAGGACTACCACATGGTAGTAATGGATGGTTGTGAAAAAATGGCCATTATGACACAATGCAAGAACACTCTTTTCGTGCGATATGTAGTGCAATTATTGTTTAATAAGGTTTGGGCTCATTTTAGTCTACCATCATCAAGCATTGCTGAATATAACAACATATTAATCAATGATTTTTGGAAAGAAATATGGATATTGATGAATGCCAAATTAAAGATGAGTGTTGGATTACAACAATAGAAAAATGTATAAACATAGGTGATGAGATAATCTCCTGATAACTAGCACAAGAGACTAGTTGCCAAAGTGAAGGCTCATTTTAAATTTGTCAATCCATGTTCCATTGTAAAAATAAGCCTCTTATGCTAAAGGAATTTGTTCCACATAAGAAAATGATAATGTGGCCTCTCTTTGGTAGGTTGGGCATCAAGTATTCTATTCTAAATAATATAAATTGATGGAAAAAAGAACATGTAAATGATGGAAATAAAGTCATAATGATTGTCACTAACTAAGCTAAATTCATTATGGTAATCTACATGATTTGTTCCATGTAATATACCTTGACAATCCCTTATAACCCTACTTTTCAATTAACTGGAGGTCAATATATGGCTTTGATATTGCCACATGATACCATGCATAACCTAGAGTTGTGGAAACTTTCAAGTCCATTCAGACTATTGAGAATAAACTAGTTTGAATTGGACATATATTATAACTGTGTAGGAAATGTGGAGAAGGTTTGTAGACGAAGAATAATAAGGCCGACTAACTAGAAACCATGAATTTGAATCATGATTCACATCATCTAATATATGAGAGCAAGGATTGCAATATCAAATTCAAACATCTATGTGAAGCCAAAAACGAGAATATTGATTTAGCCTCTAGGAACAAAAAAATAGTATAGAGCTAGATGACCAATTACCACTCTACCAATGTAATGTTCAAGTTTCCAAAATTGAATACTGAAATACATAAAACAAACAAGATAGGATTAATAAAAAACCAAATTAAAGGCTCATGGTAACTTCTTGCAACTTTATTATTAGTATAAGCTAGATATGTTAAATTAATCAAATTTAGAGTATACCGAGAGATATCTCAAAATAACAATTGCTTGTAAAGGAAATGCTAACTACTAAGATTGCAATATAACATGACTAACTATATCTCTATATTTGAAAAAATAACTAAGGCAGTTAGTAAATTAGTGGCAAGTGTGTTCTAGAAACACATGTAATGCAAATATCCTTTTAGGGGGACAATATTTATTTTCTTTGCGCACGTGTGCACACACACAAACACACAAAAACATAGACACATAATTTGGAAGGAATCTAGTTCCTAACAGAAACAAGTAATGGTGTCTTCTTCCAATTTTCCTGAGATGGATGATAATATGAACTATTGCATGAGAAATTCAAGATAATATCTATGGATGAATTCTCTACCCAAGAATCCAAGTGATCACATATTATTTCTTTTGCAGAAGATATGCTACTCTAAATGAAAGGCTAGGCTGCCACAAGTGTTAGTGGCTATCCCAATGAATATGCACTTTGTTGCTTGACGATCCCTACTATATCAACGTTTAATATATTCTTTGAAATCACTCAATGATCTAGATTCCCTACTAAAATTGAACCTACTTCATCCTTCAGTTTTTCTCCATTTTTATTACTATTTTTTCAATTTGATGTGTTGGATAATCTCAAGTATGGTGGATATTATTGAAATGGAGCTTCTTGAATTCTGGATATTGATATGCTAATCTATTCCCATTTCTTGATGATGTGTTCTTTGAGTCTAAACTACCTATTGATTCTTTTTCATTATGATTCCAATGAGGAGTAAATCAATGTTATTTTTCTCATGCTTAGTGTTTATGATCTAATGGGATTTTCTAGTGTAGCTTGTAGACATGATTTTGGAAACTCTATTGAGCCTAGTTGTGACCTAAAATAGAAGGAATATAGCATGAAAGAAATGAATTTGCATAAAATTATAAGGATTGGACCCAAAATTATCATTAAACTACCAATAGAGATTCGTAAATAAATCCTAGCTTAATGTCCTAAACAACTAATCTAAAGGAAATTTGGTGGGGAGAAACAACCAAAATGATGACTAAGTGTGGACCAAGCTAGGTAAAACATCATCATTGAATTGAAGCTCATTAGAAGCCCACAATTTTCATGGAAAAAAACTAAAATGTAAAGCATGACCAAAGAGTGCTAGACTTGTTCCTAAATCCAAATACAAAGGGTAGTGGAGTCTACAAATGGGAGGATAAGTTAAGAAGGTTGAGATAGCACCCTTCAAAGGAGTTTATTCAAAAAATAAGTTATATATAATATAGTATGGGATAATATGAAATAAATGACTTTAAACATGAGAAGATATAGAAGATCCATCCAAAGTTTTTCTTTGATCTTGTAGAGGAAAATATACCCCTAAACCATTTTATGGAAGGACACAAGATTTTCTAAAATAAAACCTTACCAAAAAAACCTTTTATTACCAAGTCATGACTATAGACAAATGGTTAATTAATTATAGGATATTATAGAAAATAACAATGATATGATAAATTCCAAATCCCTCTAGCATGATTGGTTTCGATGGGTCTCATTTTGTAAGGAGACCCAGGTTTGAAACTTCGAGAGGAGACACCTAAAATCCATCCATGCAACTTAGAGACCCCTAGGTTGTCACATACCCACTACCTCAATCAAATTTTTCTGGTCTTCTGCTGAATTAGAGCCCCCGAATTACCTACGGAGGCCTAGCGCAAGCTAGCTCTTTCTCTCTCCCCATTCCCATGTGGTCGCGGGTCATGGTCATAGTTCAAATAATCGCGGTGCCTCTTTGTATTTTGTGCCTCGACGCTACAGGGGTGTTGAATCGTTCGACTCTGCAACCGCTGAACCCCAACAGGGCTAGCGTCTGGCCAATAGGGACGAATCCCAACAGGGCTAGAGAACAACCAATGAGAACAGGCCCCGTCA
>SNQJ01S0014983.1:145603-158886 GCA_010110895.2 Picea sitchensis | reverse complement strand
GGGGGGGGGGAATGGGGATACGTCTTTTATTATTATTTATATTCACCCAACTTGGTTTTAGTTCGGAGAAGTAGTTACATGAACTTCTTGGGGAGTGTTGGATCAAACAATTTTGGATAAGTCTTGGGAATCGCACAGGAACAGATCACGCGACATTTTGGATAAGGAGTAGCGCGCACAAAGCAACTGGAGCATGTTCGGGAGTCAATGTGCAGAAGGTGAAAAGTAGTTAGAATTTTGGGGACATTTTCTCCACTTTGTAACCATTTTGTAACGAGATTAGCTCTATTTGTAAATATATAAATTGTAATGGGTTTTTGGGTAGAAGTAATATTTGGGGAGAGCTTTTTGAGTGATGATGAGTTTTGGAGCGAGAGTGTTTTGAGTTATGACTGAGGGTTTCGGGAGTTAGGCTCACACTGTAGCAAAACGACTGAGGTAGATTTGGGTAATGTTAACTGATACATATTATTGTAAGTGTAGTGCGTAGCTGTAAGGAGATTGCTAATGGATAAAATAAGAATCCATTCATAGTGCACGTAGCTCTGTTGGGGTGAACCACGTTAAAACCTTGTGTTGTGATGTGTTTGTGTGTTATGTTTATGATGTTTACTGTTACTGTGCAATGATGGTAAATGCTTAAGTATTCCAAATATGTCACTGATATATGTTGTTATGGTCATGCACACTTATGTTAATGATGAATGAATGAATTTTAAGTGGAGTAATGCCACACACAGGGTATGTTGAATGATGATTGAAGACTAAGTAACTAAACCTGTGTGCACAATAGATGAATGGATAATGCATAATATGGTTATATTGAATGCCTCACTTCCCCTCATCACTGCAGAACCTTGGTTCCTATAGCCCCTCTAGATGTCTTGGTGACACTTCACTTGCTTTGCAGGTGATGATTAAAGGGTCAGTGTCTAAGGGTTTTGTTGGTTTGTTAATGATTAACCCCGTGTCTACCCACTACATGCCAACAAATAGTTCCATTTACAGGACCAAGAACTGTAACTGAGGGGAATGTTTAGAAGGTTGAATAATGAAGAGATCACATAATGGTTGAGGAAGGAACAATAATTTTACAGAGAACAAAATATGAACCCATGAATTAACGACGAACAATGGTTTCAAATTTATGTGTTTATAGATCTTCATGAAATCTTCTTTGGTTAGTTTTTGGTAATTTTGACTGAATGGTTAGAAAGGCTAGTAGAGAATGCTGGAAGATACCAAGATGAGGGTCTGAGAATTTAGACTTATGAATTGATAAGACAGTTGAATACATTAAGTAATAAAGTTTCTCACGTAGTTGATTTTTGGTTGAATATTATACTGGGGGGTTACATTACATAATTTGCAATAGATTGTACCCAGTCTTATAGTGTCACAGAGAAGGACTTCTTCAACGGTCTATGCAGAAAATTTATGAACACAATGTCTACCTGGATAAAGATGTTTTTGTGCGAGAAGAATGTTATGAAGATGGAATCTTATTGCTAGGTTCCTTTGTGCACATAGGGGGACTAGGGTATGGCCAGAGGATGGTATGAGAGTAGAAAAGGATGAATAAGGAACAAATGGACTAAGGATGATGAGAGAGGAAGACAATGAATCCGACGAAGAGATTGGAGTATTGCGCCGTGGGAAAATGTTTAGGTATAGTAAGAAGGAGACTATGGCTGAGAGAGAAGAGAAACACATAGTGTTTAAGAAAATAGACCCTTGCAAAATACTTCAGATCACACCGTACAAAGAAAGGAAAGAGAAAAAAAATGATCCTCAGTATAGTCCAGTAGAGGAAGGAATTCCATCTCGGATCATAATCTGTGTCGAACCCATGACTCCGTGTGCATCACCAAGATATGAAGCAGAAACTAAAACTTTGTCGAGATCAATTGTAATTAGTGGAGGAAGTCAGAACAACATACATAATAGTGGAAGTATCACAATGAACCAGAGTTAGTCAACATCATCGAAGTTAAGTACTACACATAATACAATGACAGGAATAGATAATACATTAAGAATTCCTGAATTCCAAGGAGTAGGGTTGGAAGACCCAGAGCAACATCTAGTTGTATGTGAGATGATATGGTTTCCGAAGAATGTCCAAGATGATGCAATGAATATTGTGTAGCTAGCAACGACGTTCAAAGGTCATGCACTATTATATTACATGAAGTATCATACTACTACATCGACAGGTAAATCAAAGGACATTGGAAGATATTGGACAAGCTTTATTAAAAGAATTTCGGAAGTCGAAATATGAGTCACAATACATCACAAAGACGAAAGAGATTAAAAAAATATAGACTGAGATAGTTTGGGTTTATGATAATAGGTTTAAATATGTGATGGGTAGATTAACATTCCAGATTCCTGACGAACAACATAGAGAATGCTTTATTGAAGGTCTGTTACCACACATTTGTTGTCTCATGACACAACAAAAGGTCACGCCACAACCCAAAGAATTATAAATTGTGATAAATTTAGAAGCATCTTATGTAGGAGATGGTGTAGGGATGACAAAAGTTGAGTCACAATTAGTTTCACTAAGGATTCAATTGTCATAACTGACAAAAGAAAAGGAAAATAATGAACAAGTTTGGTGTATTACATGCAAGACAAAAGGCCATCATAAAGATGAATGCCCATTATTTGCGTAGTATATGGATATAGGGGCACTGGACCCATTGGAAGGAGGAGTAGGGTATCATGAAATATGTAAGACATGGAGACATCATTCGACTACTTGTCCATTATTGTAGAAGTACCAGAGTACGCCCAAGAATTTGTTATGTAATTTTTGCAAGTTTGTAGGACATGACGAGAAGGACTATCTCACATTCGACTTAATGAGAGAGTGCACTGCAGATGCTTACAGGATCCAAGAAGAAAATGCTACAACAAAAGGAGGAGTTCCATAGTATAATACCCTGAGATGCTTTAATTGGGGTGGATGAGGAGGATTTGATAGAGGTCGAGGACGAGGTGGATTTAGTAGAGGAGGAAGAAGACCAATCATTTGTTATAATTGTAATCAATTGAGACATTTAGCAAGGGACTACCTAAATCCTTGCATGACGTGCACATACTGCAGAGCATTGGACCATGCGACTGGATATTGTCCTCAATTGATAGAAAAATGGTAGGCAAGAGGGAATCAAAACTAGAATCAGAACCATAATCAGAACATACAGATGTTAGTAGCTGAAGCATGCGATGAACAACATAAGATAACAATCGTTATGTGCATAGGATCAAGAATAGGAGAGGACGTGATAGATCAATGGAATAGTATTCACCAGTGGGCAAGGAAAGTAGCAGAGCCATTACCATTGTTTGATCCAAGGAAAGAGAAAGAGATTTACTAGCAAGTGATAAAAGAATTGATGGGAGCATAATGGATAACATCAACCTTAACTACACAATCATTGTATGATAAACCACCGATATATGATATGCCTTTAGTATATGATCATTCTGAGAAATGAAATGACGAGGTAAGTACTTTAAATATATTTTTAAGAAGTTGCTTATATTTAATGAAGGACAAATCTGCGTTGAGTAGTCTACGTAGAATGATTGACCAATTTTCCCAAGAAAGAGAGAAACCTGTTACACACAGAGAAGTTAACCAGGTGCACAATAAGAAGCGAGCAAATAGGGAGTTCAGGATCAATGCACATATAGGATCTTACAAAATGGATAATATGCTTTTGGATTTAGGTTTAGATGTAAATGTTACACCGATATAGACTTGGGAGATGATGGGCCAATCGAAGTTGATTTGGTCTCCTATCTAGTTGAGATTTGCAAACCAACATAAGATTGTTCTATTTGAAAGGTTAACATGAGTAAATGTCAATATTTATGGGGTGCACATTGTAGCAGACTTCAAAATGATTGACATAGTAGATGGAAACACGCCATATCCAACACTATTGGGACTAGATTGGGCCTTTGATAATCAAACGATCATTGACCTAAAGAAGAGGCAGATGGTATTCAAAGTGGAATACTTAAAGGTAACCACACCATTAGAACCCAATGAAGGACAAAGGTATGTAGAACCAACCAAGAGAAAAGGGATTAATTAGTTGTATAATATGACTGCGCGAATGGATGATTACATGAATCCTACAACTGAAGGCGTACTTAGTTGGGGGAGTATTAGCTCATGTGCATCAGACTCAAAAGATGCTCTGGAGAATTGGAAACAAAGAATGCATGAAGTTTCAACAAGGAAGTGTGTTTGAATTACTTGCCCATTGAGATGGATTGGGATAGAAATAGTCAAGCCTCCGAGGTACACTGGACTGGCACATATATAATTTTTTATTAATGAATTTGAAATGCATATTCCAAATCAGCAAAGACTCTTGGCTTTGGATATTGTAATGAAAGTGACTTCAGCGATATGGTGGGCTACACACAAAGATGCCATAATATATTGGATGTAGTGTAAGAGGTTATTTCAAGTCCTATTTGAGACCAAGAATGAAAGTATCACATCGAAATATAATGGATTAATTTTTCCAGCGAATCATGTTACAAAGTGTATTGTGAAATGGAGATCAGTACCAAGACAATGACACAATTCCTAAGAATTGGTACATAGAACTAGAAGTACACAGAGGGACATGAGATTGGGAAGAGATGAACAAGAAATTCAAGATAACATTCAGTTTTGAAAGTGATAATTCTTTGATTGACTCAGTGTTGCAGGTTCTCTAGAATACAATTTTTTCATCAAAAGACTTGTTGGGATAACTTCCTTTGCATAGTGCGCCTAGAGTCATTGCGATATTTGAAGAGGTCTTGTATTGCCATAATGTCACAAAAGAATCCCATGATGAGGAAGATCCAAGGCAATTACAAATCTCAGAGACTGAAGGGGAGCGTGTAGTAGAGGGACCAAATCTTGAGTCAACCATCTATGTGAAGCCCCTAAGAACACACAAAGTGAACATTGGTACAAAAGAAAAACCTAATTTTGTGCACATAGGAGATTATTTGAATGAGGAAACATTTGAGAATATTGTTGAATTACTACATGAATACCAGGATTTGTTTCCAACGATGTTCTCATAGATGAAAGGAATTGTTGAGGAATTAGGATAAATGAAGATTCCGCTGAAACCGGATGTGAAACCCATGTGACATAGACCCTATAGAATGAAACCGAACTATAATTCGAAAGTAAAAACATAGATAGAAATAATGTTAGAGGTTGGAATAATAGAACCTATTGAAGAATTAGAATGGATCAGCCCCATGGTGGTTCAAGACAAGAAGACATGAGGAATCGAGAACTGCGTAGATCTGAGGAAGTTGAATGATGCATGTTTACACAACCCTTTTCCTACGCCTTTCACAGATGAAGTATTAGAGAATGTAGGGGGTCAAGAGGCTTACTCTTTTACGAATGGATTCTCAGGATACCACTAGATACAAATTGCACAAGAAGACCGATATAATACAACCTTTGCGATGGAATGGGGGTGCTACTAGCACACAATTATGCCATTTGGGTTGAAGAATGCATCAACGATATTTTCCAGAGTAGTTATCATAACCTTCAAAGAGTTTATTCATACATTTTTAGAAGTGTATCTAGATTATTGGATAGTATTTAGTCTAATGAAAGATCATGTTGAAGTTTTTCACTTAATCTTGGATAAGTGTAGGCAATACCAAATCTCCTTGAATACAAAAAAATGCATTTTTTGTGCGCCTTTTGGAATTTTGTTAGGATGTGTGGTGTGTAAACATGGATTGATAATGGACCCTTCCAAGATAGTCGTGATTGTTGATCTACCACTACCAACTTCTGTGAAACAATTGAAGTCCACATTAGGTCATACATGATATTATAGAAAATTCATCAAAGGATATGCGCAGATCACAACCCTATGGAGAAATTGTTCAAGAAGGAAGTGAAGTATCAGTGGAATGACAAATGTTAGAAGAGTCTGGATACACTAAAACAAAATATGGTCACCACACCGATTCTTGTTTTTCCTAATTGGAAAAAATAATTTCATGTACATGTTGATACATCATCGATAACATTGGGAGTAGTATTGGCACAACCGAGTGAAGGAGAGATAGATCATACGATTGCATTCACCAACAAAAAGCTATCATCTATAGAGAAGAACTATACTATGACATAATGAAAAGGTTTGGTGATGGTGTACGCCTTATAGAAGTTCAAACATTACCTACTTGGATCTCATTTCAAGATGTATATGGACCACTCTGCGCTGAGATACCTAGTGAAAAAATCAATGTTGGGGGGAAGGATTATCATATGGATTTTGTTGTTCTAGGAGTAAAACTTTAAGGTGAATGTGAAACCAAGAAATTTTAACTATGGATCGGACCATTTGTCGCTCATACTATTAGGTGAACATGCATGTGACTTGGATGATTATTTACCAGATCCACATTTATTTGCAATTTAGATGGTGGAGGAATATTTTTTAGATACAGTTCATTTTTTGAGCACAAGAGTAGCTCCATCAAAATTTATAGTAGCACAAAAGAAGCAACTTGTAGTGAAGGCAACAAACTACCAGTTGATAGTAGGCAATTTATAAAAGATAGGCATATACAAGATTCTGTGACATTGCGTATTAGAGCATGAAATAAATATTGTATTGTCAGACACACATGAAGGGGTTGCAAGAGGTCACTACGCAGGAAACAAAACAACCCAAAATATTCTTCATGCAGGATTATGGTGGCCTACCTTGCACAAATATGCTAAATAATTCTGTCAGAGTTGTGACATTTGTCAGAGACTTGGGAAGCCATCTAGGAGATATGAAACGCCCTTAGTTCCACAACTAAAGTTTCAAACACTTGATAAATGGGCAGTGGAATTTTTTGGGCCGATTAATCCACCAGCTAGGAGATCATGAGTGAGGTACATTATTACTGCGATAGACTTTTTAACCAGATGGGCCAAGGCAGATCCAATTAGAGACTACATCGTATAGATAACATCAAAATTTTTGTTCGAGAATGTAATAACAAGATTTGGTTGCCCAAGGATACTCATGAGTGATCAGGGAACACATTTCTTGAATAAGAATATTGCAGTGTTAACATATTAGTTTTAGATCCATCACCAAAATATTACACCATACCATCCCGAGGAAAATGGTATAGTCGAAGCTTTTAATAATATTTTGGAACATGTGCTGACAAAGGTTTGCAACGTAAGTTAGGATGAATCGTATTTGAATATTACAATAGTGTTATGGGCATACAGGACCACGGGAAAGAAACTGAGAGGACAAACTCCATTCAGGTTGACATATGGACAAGAGGATTTTATGCCAATATAGCTTATTGTATCAAGTTTGTGCATTGTTATGATGGTGGAGCTTACAAATTCTGGCATAGTATAACACATATTGTTAGAAATTATGGAATTAGAAGATGATTGTTTCATCCTAGGTTTCCATCAAAAGGTACAGAAAGCACGTGAGAAAGCTTGACATGATAGGCATATCAAGCAGAAGAAATTTTAGATAGGAGACTTAGTGTTATTGTATGACAATAATTTTCTGCAGCACCCAAGGAATCTCTAGATGCACTGGTTAGGACCATACGTGATAAGGTTTATTACAGAAGCATGTGTTGTTCAACTAGAGAAGTTATGGAAGGGTTGGTTAATGGAAGTAGGATAAAACTATACAGGGACAACTGTGCTTCCACGCACTAGTCTGAATTGTGTAGAATGTGTACCATAGTGTATTATAGGGTAGGTAGAAAAATGAAGAAAAAGTAAACAAAAGAATAAAAAGTCATAAAAAGTGTGCGATGTAAGAGACAAAAGGTGAGAAGGAAGAAAATAAGAACTAAGTCAACAAGTGTCGCAAAGATGAAGTAAAGAGGGAGGTCGCGGGTGCAAGAAGGAATATTGGAATGTAACATAAGCACATGAATAAAGTGGGAAAATCATTCAAGACAATCCATGATGGAACATATAATAAATATATACCATGACGACAAAGTAGTGGTGCTGTGTAAACATAAATGAAGATTGACAAGGATATTTTGATAGGTTGGAGAATCTAATGGAGAATTTTCCAAAGATACAAAGTTAATGAAGTGTTAAGCCAAGAAGTAAATGTTAGGTAAAGTGGATTAGGTTGTAAGTTCGGCCACGAGTGAAGTTTAGAAACAATTGGCAAGTGGATAAAATAAATTGAAGGGTCAAACGGGTAAAAGTTTATGTCAATTACATAAGAGAACAATGAAACTAGAGAGCGTAGAGCCAAGTGAAAGAAGAACAAATCCAAAAAACTTCGTTGCAGAGAACAATGGAAACACCTAAGGCAACAACAACATCCACATCAACACCGAAGAAACCACACAGTAAGCCGCTAAAAATATCGGTACAAGATGATACACCAGGAGCATCAACGCCAGATACAATCTCGGCCCCCTTTCCAAGAGATTACATATCGCCAAGAAAAGATACAACAAATATAGTCCACTTATCGAAAGTTCCTAAGTACGAACTTTTGGAGCCGAAAATCCCATATGGCGTGATTGTAGAGGAAGACATGTTAGGATTGATACCAAGTTTAAAATATGTAGACCATGCAATCACAAATGAGAAGAAATTTCTAGATTTGGAGTCAAACAAGTATCTAAAGAGGTACGCTAGTGTATATACAAGGATGGTTGTGATAGAACAAAATATATGGGCAATAGGGTTGAAAAAGGCTAGAATTATGAACTTGTTCGACATACCCCACTTCGGGAGGAACACAAAGATTAATGCCAGCGTAAAGATGATGTTTATATCCATACACAGATGGTGCCTATGGATCGACATGCCATTCTCAATTGATACAGACTTGATTGTGCACATTACTGGATTACCATCTCAAGTGTAATACCCTTCACTGATATTCTTAGAAAAAAAGAATGAGAAGGATTTATCAAAGAGAATGAAAGAAAAGTTCCATACATTCTGAGGAAAATGCAGTTTAGATGTCGCAAGCATCTGCAAACCCACAGTAAGGTTTGCAACACAAGAATTATCTTGTAAATTGTTAAGGAAGTGTAGGAGGGACCATGTATCAACATTAAACATCATGACAACCGATAAGTGCATCGAGGGCGTACAGATGAACTGGATGACCTTATTTCTCAACCAGTTCTTGATAGATTGTGAAGAGGAGAAGGACAAAGGGATTGAATTCCATTATGCATGGATATTAATTCTAATTGCATTATCAACATGGAGGGAGCCACATTACACACAATTTTTTGGAGTAAGAGATAAACCATGCCTAGTATCAGGATATCAAAATATATGGCATACTACACATAAGGTGTGACAACTCGACAATAATGTTGC
The DNA here is from genome assembly GCA_010110895.2 of Picea sitchensis. Lineage (NCBI taxonomy): Eukaryota > Viridiplantae > Streptophyta > Pinopsida > Pinales > Pinaceae > Picea > Picea sitchensis. The sequence continues at coordinate 149,480 of SNQJ01S0014983.1, read as the reverse complement.
ATTCTATATATACAAGGAAACGATTTGGACAAGTATTTAGAGTATGCCATGCATACCACTACAGGTGGTCGAAGCTTACAAACCCATTGCGCACTTTAAGTCAGGGCACCATCATATGTATGTGAAAGCTAAGAAGGACCCGAATCAAGTGTGGCGTCCCACACAATACAGGTTAACCAAGGAAGGAATGGGCCACATTATGGAAGATTGGGATGCTGATTGGAAGATCCCACCAACAAAGATAGAGCTAGAGGCACCATAGAGACTAAAGAAATATCAAGCGAAGAATAAGGATAAGAACAAGAAAAAAGAAATAGCACAAGCAGAAAAAAAACAAAGGACATAACCACACACAAGAGAGAAGAGGAAAGATCTTGAAGAAGGAAAATCAGTGCCACAACGTAAAAAGAGGAAGTATGTGAAGGTATCAAATCCAAAAGCACTTACAAAAGATGATTTGGATAAGGTTTTTGACGAAGTCAAAGAATCCAAAGATGAAGCATTTGAGCGCACGACAAGAAAACAAGAAGAAAGGCATGTGGATATGTGAGCAAAGATCACTGTGTTGCACCAATTTTTGGAGACCACACAACTTGCAATATTGAAAACATGGAAACCTGTGAAAGCAAAGAATACAACGTGGATAAATGAGGTGCAATATATAACACCTATTGTATCTAGAGAAAGAGGTTTAATGAAGATCGCAATGGGAGCCTTAGAGTTCCCCATGACAAAATTAACAGAGCAAGCTAAGATACTAAGTCATATTGACTTAGTTGTCTCTCAATTTGACCTACATAAATTTTGTATGAGTTAAAATCACGCGTGAAAAAGGAGCTTCAATTGCGTGCAATATCAACCTCGTTGGAGCTAACCAAGACTGTCACAAATAAGGACATACTACAAGTAGAATACAAACAACTCAGGAAGGAACCAGACGAGGAAACACGAAAGGAAGAAAGATTCAAACAAGCATTCAAGGGGGTATATCAAATTATTCCAGAAGTGTTAAGGGAGGAAGAACCCCCACTGGAGGAACATGTAACAAAATTGAGTGAAGCCATTCAGGGATTTCAAAAAAAGATCACTGATTTGGAGGCCCCAAAAATACCAAGCACTCCCCTAGAGGAAAGGGAGCAACATGAAAAGATGGCCACCAAAAGCATAGAGATCATCAAGAGTATGGAAGTAGAATGTGCTAAGCTATATGCAAAAAACATGGATGTTTGGATGAAACTAATGAAAGGTGTGGAGTTGTAGGAGATAGGACAAAAGATCCATGCTACACATGATCAGGTGCAAAAGTTCAAAGAAATCATGAGTACACTACCACCACCAGAGGTGGTAACCACAATGGCCAAAAATAGGAAGATTTATTTAGAAATAAATCAACTAAAGGCGGAGCAACAAGCTCACGTGCAAAATATTGAGGCCTTACAAGAAGAAGCCTATAAGGTAATAGAGGAGTTAGAAACCACTCAAGGCATAGTTAGGCAGGTTTCTAGGAAGCTGCTGACAAATTGAAGACTCACTTAATTGAAGAAATGGTCGAGGAGATTGTATAGCAGGAAGCACAAGTCATGGAAAAATTTGTATGGGACAATAATACACTACATAATTTTTTGGCAACTTGGAAGAAGACCCGAAGTGGCTCTGGATGAGACACATGTTAGTGTTGGGGGGATGTTGGAGTAGGAAAGTTGGGATAAGACTTGGGAATCATGCAGGAATGGATTGTGAAACATTTTGGCTAAGGAGCAACACATGCGAAAAGCATTTGGAGCATGTTTGAGAGTCAACGTGCATAAGGTGGAAAGTAGTTAGGATTTTGGAGACAATTTTTCCACTTTGTTACCATTTTGTAATGGGCTTAGCGCTATTTGTAAAGCTATAAATTGTAATGGGTTTTTGGGTAGAAGTAGTCTTTGGGGAGAGATTTTTGAGTGATGAATTTTGGAGCGAGAGTGTTTTGAGTTATGACTAAGGGTTTCGAGAGTTAGGTTCGCATTGCAGCAGAACGACTGAGGCAAATTTAGGTAATGTTAACTGATACATCTTATTGTAAGCGTAGTGTGAAACTGTAAGGATATTTATAATGAATAAAATAAGAAGCCAATCATTATGGATGTAGCCCAGTTGGGGTGAACCACGTTAAAATATTGTGTCACGATGTGTTTGTGTGTTATGTTTATGATGTTTATTGTTATTGCACAATGATGGTAAATGCTTAAGTATTATGAATATGTTAATGATATATGTTGTTATGGTCATGCTCATTTAAGTTAATGATGAATGAATGAATATTAAGTGGATTAATGTCGTGCGCATGGTATGTTGAATGATGATTGAAGGATAAGTAACATAAATTGCACACACAATAGATGAATGGATAATGCATAGTATGGTTATGTTGAATGGCTCAGTCCCCCTCATCATTGTAGAACCTTGGTTCCTGCAGCCCCTCTAGATGCCTCAGGTGATACTTCCATTTATTTGTTATTGATGCTGAAAGGGCCAATGCCTAAGGGTTTTTTTGGTTTGTTAATGATTAACCCCAGGTTTTCCCATTGCGCGCCAATAGGGAAGCCATGTAGTTCTTGGTTCTTGTAATTATATAAACCCTCTTTTGGGATGTTTGGGGGTTAATCATTTTCATTCACTCATTCATTCTTTTTCATTGATGTGCTCTTGGTCTGGGCATAGAAACAAATGGTTGGAGGTAGAGAGCCATTGCTAGATGATTGTGAGGAATTACTTATCATTCTAGGAGGGAATGGATTCCTGTGTGCATGATATCGCTGGAAGTTCTGAAAGAACTATCCATAGCTGGGAATCCTTGGAGTTTCCAATATTGAGATTTACTAAATGGTAGCACTAGAGCCTTAGAGAGAAATGGAATAGCCCAAGGGACCACATGACAGAGAAAGGGGTTCATTTATTTGGGTTGTGCAAGATGAAGGGAAGAGAGATGGAAATTAAGATTGTTGTGTGTTTGGGAAAACCTAAGAGATTGATAGCTAACTGTTGTGTGTTTAGAGTCATCCTAGGACCCATCCTTGTGGATTCATAACCCTCACTTGGGGGTGACTTGTTGTTGATATTTGGAACAACATTGTCTATGTTTCGGTGGAATGTCCTTGGTTTCTATCTAGTTGGTGAATGTTTACTTGAAAATATAAGTGCTCTATGTGTTTTATGTATAGTGTATATTTCGCTATGTATTTGTTTATCTCTGAGTTCTATTTCTATGTGAATGCTTTCTAGTTATTTCCATGCATGGCATGTTGATCATATATTGGATGGTTTAGCATGAATATTGTTAATTTCATGTGTTGATGCCATGTTTCTTGATTTAAAATAAATGAAAAAAATTCATAATCAGTCTAAGAGGGCGAATTTGGAAGTACCCAGGAAATGAGTACATTTCATATCAGTATCCTAGAAAATCATTTTGGTATTTGCTGTATTGGGTATGTGACATATATACATGTTTCAGCCCCAAAGGACTTTAAATCAAAGAGGAGAGTATCCTGGCCGATTGCAGTGCTTACAAAAAACTATTGGTCCTCTAAAAATATATATTGTTTTTCCTGTCCCATACATACATTCCACAAAAAACTTGGTTGTCAAAAAGTCATTTTTGTTCTATATTCTTGCATTACATTGAAAAATAAATGTATCAAAAATAAAATAAAAAAATTTCAAAAATGACCAAAATTATAAGGAAAAAGAGAATTTCTGGATGACTTGATTGTCCAAGAATTCCCGGGCGCTGAAAATCCCTCTAGAGAGAAAAAGGGCCTCTTTTAAAAGAGTGTCCACTGTTATGTCTAGTTCTTGATAAACATGTTTGAAGGAGCTCCATTCAAAACCCTAG
>SNQJ01S0014983.1:92109-145593 GCA_010110895.2 Picea sitchensis | reverse complement strand
AAATCCAAGAAGTTAGTCATTTGTTGAATAATTTAGAGTGGGCCAACAAGAATCTAAAATATGCATGTCTGCAAACCCTTAGCACCTCATATTTGACCCCCAAATACCTTTTATTTCATTTCCACCCGTTATGCTTAGTCATTTTTTTTTAAAATGTAGATGCAGATCTGCATAATAACCGTTGAGTATTTTATTTTTTATCAGCCAGGTTCGCAACCCTACACTCACCAAAACACTTTGTTACCTTTTTCACTTTCTTTTCATACTTAGTCAATTTCAAGCAATGCATATGCAAAGCTACTTACCATCCCTCAATGCTTTCCTAATTTTCCACCTTCTCAAGTTTGCACATCCGCAAGTCTACATTTCTCTGAACACTTAACCATATTCACAATCTAATTGTGGGCACTGCCACCTTTTCTCAAAGATTTTTTCACAAGCATTTATGTCCGCAACCCTGCAACTCCGCATTTATGTGTTATACACTTAACATTTCTGATACATCATTTTACACCTCCATACTTAACACTTTTCGTCCATCATACCATCACATCACCATTTCCCGTCAAATTAATTATCCCTTCCACATTATCTGTCACTTGTAAAAACACAATTCCGTTATTAATGCACAATACACCGATTAAGGGTCACAATAAATCCAAGTCCCATGAAAACTGATTACATTTAAAGCATGATCTATGGTTGATTGAGTTATCAAGGAAGTACATAGTAGAATTTATTAAAATAAAAAATTCCAACCTATAAGTATCGACAATAGCGCCACCTTTGGAAAAAGTAGAAAATATGTCAAGTAAAAGGAAGGAAGTGTTTTGTGGAGATACATTGAACACATTGGGTCATGAAGATCAATAGTTCCAGTGGTCCAGGGCATATAAATACTACAAGTCTCTTCCTCTAGCTGAGAAGAAGACAATCCTAATCTGGACCTCATGAATAACATTGGAAGGATGTGTTCTAGAAGTAATTGACATGAAAGAGATTGTTCAATGGTGTGTAGATAAATTTGTCTCTGAACAAAGAATAATTCAAATGCAAGGTCATCAACCCATTTATTTATCTCCTTCAACATTTTCTAAAATTATATGACTCTCTGCACCAACTATGTGATTCAAGAGCGAGAAAGATGATGAATTTATGAAGCAACACAAGGGAGGGAACAAACTGTTGAGAAACTATTTGGAAGATCCCAACCTGTAACCCTGGTACTTCTAGAATCGAGGTAAATTTTCTAAAGTACCCATACAAATAATTTGCTTGGCTATTTTCCTGCATTCTTGGTTTGGAATCTACTATGTTTGTAACAAGAAATGTTATATATGCTATGAATTATGCCCTACATGAAAAATATATCATTGATTGGGGTTATCTCATCTTAAGTGAAATTTCTTTCCAGCTGAATAACCTCAAAAAGACCCATAAATTCTATATGGATTCTTACCTCATTTTTTCCATTGCTTGTGGCCATGTTTTTGAAGATTTTCGTCGGGAAAAAAATGTGGATTTTAGGTTAGAACCAGTTTATGAGTGGTATTCAATTTTTTATAGACATAAATCCCAATACAATTTCTACCTAGTTCACAACAATTTCATCTCAGAATTCAAAAGGTTAATATTCAAACAAAGCACATCAAGGTTATCCTAAGAAGCAACTTCCTTCCTCACTAGAAAGGGATTTATGAGTTGTCCAAATAATTGATTGTAGTTAGAATATTTGGTAGTAATGAGAAACCTTTCCTTTTACCATTTTATACATCATATAAACTCTTTGTTGGAGAAGTATGCATGCAATACAAAACTTGGCTCCACTTCTTCCATGAAAAAAGGAAAAGACAGTTTATACCCTTACCATGGAAAATTGGCGATTGCATTGTTAAACATATAACTCACCTAAATGAGTTGGTGAGACATCATGAACATATTGGTTTGAAGGAAGCCAAACTTGTTGAAGGTTTTGACCCAGATAACAAATTCACTACACATATGCAGTTAGTGGGTTATTCTTCACATTTAATTAGAATTGAACAATTTCAAGAAGGTGGCAGATATAACTTGGATCTCGAGGAACTAGCGGCCTACCAAAATTCAAACGATATAGGAGAAGTAAATAGTACAAATTAAGGACACAAACAACATGGAAAAGAAACAACAAATCAAAATCCCAACTCGCCAACAACGTCTCAAAGAATCACTCCATCAAGAATGAAGAGAAAAACCAGTGGAATGGATACTAGAAAAACACCAGTTGGAGGCTCAGACGATGGTGGAGATAAGAAACCACCAATGAAAACCCTTAAGAAAACACACATTGCATAAACTCCTATAAAAATAAAAATAAATCTATCATCAGTGGAAATAAATGCATCAGAAGTCCAGGAAAGTCCCCGTGCAATGGACATGGATGAGATCATTGAAGAACCTGCCTGGTCTGCACAAAGGTTGTTAGAGACGAGATTTTTTTTTAATGATGTTATGACCTAGGATCCTGAGATATTTGAAGAGGAATTTGTCACTTTTCACCATGTGACATACATTCATGAAACAAAAAATCTATTGTTAGAAAAATTTAATACTAAGAATAATAAGTCATCGGAATGATGGAAATATTTGATTGAATTAGATGGAGTAGCACCATATAAAATTGCAGAATTTCATGGAGCTACTGGAGATGAATTAAGACAAACAATTGAAAAAATGGAAAGAGACAATTTGTAATTAAAGAAAAGGGTAAAATAATTAGAAGTTGCTTTGGTGTCAGGACCACTGTTTCCAGAACCTTTGAGTTCTATTCAACCTATGCTTGAAATAGAGGAGATCCCCAAAATCAATACAAAATACAAAGGATCATCAAGTTTATTACAGGCTGTAAGAAAATATATTGGTGATGCCATACAAAAAAGTGTTGATATAATTCAAGAAATTTGGGAGCTTTCCCAAGGTATTGCTAGTTTTTCCTCCATAATTGAAAAATTCAAAGAATATTTGCAAAAATATTTGGAAAATGATGAAGGATTTTTGAAGGAATTTGTGAACACATCTTCAACTAAAGTCTCAAGTTTAAATGAATCCGAGAGGAAAGAACAAAAAATTTCTTTTCTCTACTGTATGAAGTAGATCAATGCGTGTTGGTTGAGGAGAATGAAAGAGTTAAAATAAATGATAAATGAAACACATGACCTAAGGAATAGAAAGAGTGATCTATTTATTAAACTTGTTAGTCTTACTAAGGAGTTAGATGGTCCTAATTTATTGATGGATACCATCATCTTAACCAAATAATCTTTAATGGGACAAATCAAAGAACTAAAAGTTGATTGGGATAATAAATTTACCGAAACCATAAAATTTTTGAAGATGAAGTTGAAAGATGGTTAGTTTGGTATATCAAAATAAATGATTAGGTGGATGACACATTGCATCAATCAAAGCTAGATTTGAGGGAATTTGAAAGTCAGTTATTTGAGATTAAAACTAAACATGAAATTACCATGGCATTATTAAGAGAGTACATTGAAGAATGGTTGAAAAAGGAATTAATCAAAATCATTGAACAAGAAAATCAAGAAACAATTAGAGAAGTTATGCCACGTCAACCACAACATGTACCTATAAAGGAGCCAATTGCAAGAAAGTGAAGGTTACAATATTTATCCATCAGAGTGTGTCAAACAAAAACTCTCCCCTTTTAGTTTTTCTTCATTCCATTTTATGATACAATCATTTGTCATGTTTCCTTTGTCTTCTCAGTATTCTGTGGGATTTAGGCTGATTCTTGGCTGTCCTTCTTTCATCTTCTAGGGATTTCATTTTATGGTCCATGGGATCCAATCCCAGTCCTCTTTGAAGGGTGAATGCATTTTACTTTCTTTAAATACATTTAATTTTGTATTTAAATACTCATCATTATTTTTGAGACTCCAAGAGAACAAAAGATTGAGTTACCAAATGTTTTATCTATCGTAATATTTTTGGTGCTTTATTGAATGACAATTTAAAGCTCTCTTTTATTTGCATTCCATTCCCTATTCTCTCTATTTGTGGTATTATTAAATGTTCTGATGAATGTTTTGATGGATATATCAGTTCTATATATTATGTATGCATCTTAATCTATTCACATTGTAAATATTATACATATGAGTTTCTTTTAAAACACTTGGTCCCAAATCTTAGGTGTTGTTTTTCTTGAATGTGAATGTAAATACAAAGTCTGGTCCTTCTTAGATTTTCTTTTGCTTCATTTTATTTTCTTGTAATCATAAGAACAAGAGGAGTACCACCTCTCTAAAAACGCAGGGGGATTCATATTCTCTTGAGGTTGAACTTAAGACCATAAAATAGTATTTTAGTTCAACAACCGTGTAATTGGTTCAAGATCGGTCCTGATATCTTGAAATTCACATCTGCACCCACCTAGGGGTCTTCTCCTAGTCTCAATTTTTTACCATTGCCTATTTTCCAATCTATCCATTTGCGAACTTGAGCGAAGGAATCCACCTATTCCTTCCAAACTATGGATCCATTTTTCGCTAATTTATGTGGAGTCCAAAACCAATATTCAATGGAGAGGTCACCCATGTACTTTTAAATCATTACACGACCCCAAAACGATATGTTCTATGTGAGCCTCCACAAATTTTTTGATGCCAAATCTTGATAGAACATGGAAATCATTTTTACACCCCATCCACCCAAAATTTGAATTGCACGATTATCGTCCAACGGAATAAAGGAATAACATCATTTTTTCTTCTCCCCGTCCATAGAAAATGAAAATAGGATTTGAATTTTTTTGTAAGGATACCTTTAGGAATTTTGGCTCCCAATAGACTGGAATGCTTTCCAGTACCTCCTTTAATAGACCAGGTGGCCACCTATAGATAACCATTGATTTACCCGGAAGGATATTCTTTCTTTGATCTTCTTAAAGAGCCACAACCAATATTCAAAAAAATATGTATTGGGTTTTAAAACAAAACCCAAGTATTTCATTCCTTCCTTTACATGTTTGTGAGAGAAAGGGAGAAAACCTTCCATTTGATTCTATAGCTCCTCATGCAAAGAGATAAATAATAGAAAACACTTGGATATGTTAATTTCCATTCCTGTAGTTTATGAATAAAGAGACAACAAATTATTTAGAGAAGCAAAGTCCTCGTGAGAACCTACACCAAAAAGAAGAACATCATCAAAAATAATATATGAGAGAGGACCTCCATTGGGGACATTCACACTCCATACAATTCATCGTTCGATCTAGCCACTTTCATATTTTGACTTGAACCCTCAACCACAAGAAGAGAAAAGGAGACATAGGGAATCCTTTCCAGAGACCTCGAGATGAGGTGAAGAATTTAGTGGTGAATCTATTTTTTAGGACCCCGAAAGAAGATGTGCTGACACACTCCATAATCCAATATACCACTTAGAGGCACATTCCCATTTGAAGCATGACTAAATGTAGATAAAACTAATTTACCTTGTTGTAGGCTTTCGAAAATTCTAACTTCAAAAGAATAGAAGGGAGTTTTTTGGTATGTATGGTGTGGAGGGATTCCTAGGCCAACTACACAACATCATGGATTTGTCTATGGAATAAAAAACTGAATTTTTCCTCGGATGATATCATTGAGCATTGGATTTAGACGATTTATGATCATCTTGGAAATATCTTATATATATTATATTACAAGAAGAGATGGGCCTAAAATCCTCAAAGAATTTTGCCTCTTGCTTTTTTAGGATAAGGGTTAGGTGCACGAAGTTGAAGGATATTAGTAATTTCCCCATGATTTGATATTCCTTGATTTACTTTAGCATATAATATTTTATTAGTTCATAGAATTCCTGAAAGAAATCAACAGTTAGACCGTATGACCCTGGGCTCTTCTCTTTCTGCATCGATCATAGGGTAGACCTAATTTCTTCCTCGATTATTCTACTTTTAGAGATTTGTTCATTTCGTTCGAGAAGACCCTCAAGAAAAGTACAATTACTTGCAAAATATTATTGATTTGAATTCCATGGGGATCCTTGAATAAAGTTTGAAATGAGACTTACCCGTTTCGAATTTTTATTCCAAAAAGGAGAAAAAAAACCCCTCAGAGTTTTGAATCTCCCAAATCATGTTCAAATTATCGCCATAATTGACATATTTATGGAAAAAAATTGTATTATTATCCCCTTATTTGATCCAAAGGGCCCTTATTTTCAAGCAACACTTGACCACCTCTTTTTCCAGCAGGTCTTTCCTAAGTACCAAGGAAAATTTTAAATCTTCTTCATCTTCCATGGAGAGGGGAAAAATGCTCTTATCTACCATAAGGATTTGGATTATTTTTTCATTGTCCACCAACTGAGATTAAATATTCTTTCAAAAATAGCTTTCCCAAGATATGGAGAATTTTTTTATTTGAGCCACATTATTCAAAAATTGTTTCATAAGGGAATCACTAGAATCCTCCGAGATATGCCTCCATTCTTTATGAATGAGGAAAAGGTAATCTTCCTCTTGAAGCTAGAGAGTGATGAATCTAAATGGGGTCAGAGGTTTTATCTCTTTAGAGACTAATTTTAGGAAGACATGGAGATGGCCTTATAGGCCTCTTGCTTCCACCCAACACTTCATGATCCATTAACGACCCACCAAATATTCTGATAAAATAAAATGACCGAGTCATTTAGCAATGGTGAGATTCCCCTTTATCCCATTTCGTCAAGTGGGAGAAAGCTTAATTGACTCCAAATCAATGAGGTGTTGAGAATTCAGAAAGTGATGAAAAAATCCTTCAAGGGGGTCCCAAAAAGGATGATCCCCCCAAATCTTCGTGATTGATAATGTGAAGTTAAGGTCCCCTCCAAGGATCACACTAGGACCCAAAAGAAATCCTGAAGCCACCAAATTTTCCCAGTAGGGATTCTTATCTGTGTAAGGCTTGTAGATGTTAATAAAATGGAAATGTGTTGAGAGATCACAACAAAACATATCCACCACTATTCTAGAAGGTAGAGGAGAGGATGAAATGAGTTCCATATTTGGAATCCATGACATATTAGGCCTCTCGATTGGCCCTTGGAATCCACTAAGGTAAAGGACCAATCTTTCAACTAAGGGGAGAGAACCTCATATGCCTTCAAGAATTCACACATTGTTTCATAGAAAAACATAACATCTGGATAAAAATTAGTAATCAAACACTTGAGGGATAACATGTTAGGGGAAACCCCAACCCCGCGAAGGTTGAAGGAGAGATAGATATTGGCTTTCCCTTTTCCTAGACATTTTCTAATCTAAGGACCTGATCAATGGTTGTTTTATTTCCACTACGAATGTCTTTGAATGCTTGGATTTGAGCTAGGGATAGGTGGGATTTTCATCCCACCTAAGACCCTGGAGGCTTATCCAATGCTAAGCCCCTTGCACATTCCTCTGTTTTCTTCAGCTTCAAGTGGGGAATGAGAAGGTAATTGGATGTAAGAGGGGAGGTAGCTTGAGATATGGAGGGGAGAGAGGGGGAGGCACGAGAGGACCCCAACAAAGGGGGATTCACATTGGGGATAGGGTCCATTGGGGGAGAAGGTCTATATAGAGACCATGGACTGGGAGGGGAGCCAAACAAGGAAGACTTCGAGGAAACACATTTCGACCAGGAAAAAGATCTTGGATATAAGATTTCTTCAGGCCCCTAAGAGGGCACAAATTCAGTCTTATGGGAAGAGGGGCCACGTTTTGAGACATAGTTCTAGGGGGAAAGGGAAGAGGAGGCCTAGCACCAACTTCCATTGAAGATGATCCAGGAAAATAGGAGGGGAAATATTCAATCAAAGGAAAAGAAAAATAGGGGGAGCCAAGAGGAACATTCGTACCCACCGTAACCACATGAGGGTCCATTGTAATAGCATGTTTAGCCTTCAAATCCTCTAGATGAGCTTATAACACCTAAGAAGTTGGGCATGAGTGGTCTATACACTGCTTCGACCCTTTTTCCACATCTGAAGAAACATGTTGTGACTTAGCCTCTTTCCACCCTTTTTTCCTGCAAATGAATTGCAGGGGAAGGAGGCTTCAATGGGCTTGGATATGGCACACCTTATGATAATTGTAACATATGAGAGGTGTTCTCCAGTAATCATCTCTTTGGATCCAAATAGAACCATCAAGGGTTAGTTCAATATCATCATAAAGGCCGACCAATAGGTCTAGTTTAATCTGCAACCAAAACCACATGTGATCCTACTTCACATTCTAGTCCTTTTCTAAGCAGAGAAAGTGCCCAAATTTGTTTCATATGAACTCTAGAGCTTTCAAGGAACAAAAATGTAATCTCCCTAGCTGTAGTGTCCCCGATACGAAACCCTTTTTAATTGTGTATATAGGTGGGTGAGCCAATTGGTACCAAGTGTAAATGTAATGAACATTTAGGCTGGTGAGCCAAGGACATCTGATTTTGGTGTTGTGCGCATTAGGGTAGTGCACATAAAAGTGTTAACAAATACAAGGTGTACACAATCTATGTGTTGTGTGCACTTGATTAAGTGCGCACATTGCAATATGTTGCGTGTACTTGGGATAATGCGTAGGAATGCATGTTTATGTTTTAAGGTCGGAGAGCCTATCTGATTATGAGGCTAGTGAGCCTGGACGCAGATAGGCCAACGTGCCTATCCATGTAAGTATATTCATGATTATCAATATAATATTTCATCATTGTGTGTTGACCGACTCAAATGAAAAGAGATGGGGGGCTTACTCCACCGAAAAAGGGAAAATGGGGTGAGTGGTAAGTTTTGAGGAATATTTTATAATATTTCTAGGAAAAGTGTAAATGTTAGATATATTATTTTATCCTAAGTTACCAAGGATAGGGAACATGTCACCAAGTGGATTAAATCTACTTTTTAAGGTGAAAAATGCCAAGTTGAAGGCATGCAATATGTATTTCCGACGTTAGTGTATTTTGGGGGAGGATGGTCTTGTTATTCATGTGGTAATCTCTCGTGAGTAGAAGGGGCTCAGATTGTATGGAAAATATGATTATTACCTTATATGCAACAAGAAGATTGTAAGGAGTTGTGGGTTGTAATCCGAATTATGGTCGAAGAGTCGGGTTGGAAGACCGTGAGTAGTCTCTCTTGGTGAGAGACTGGTTTTTTTGGAGTGGTTGCGAGACCCATGAGGATATTTTCCAGGTGAGAGTATTGCTAAGAATTGTTTCCTGGTGCGTTGAGCATTAGTCGCAGAGATTGGGGAATTCCTGTTTGGCTTGTTGTTGGTAGCCATGGGAAGGGAAGTGGGACAAATGAACGAATTTTGAGTAGAGAGCGGGCACACTTCCTTGGGTGTGACAGGTGCATGGGGAGTGAGGGATTGTGGGCTAGTTGCAACAATGGGCACCTAGGACTAGAAAATTATGTTGAGTTTCAGACCATATCTTGTCGCTAGGAAACTTTTTTCCCTGGTGGAGTTGAGCCCCATCTTGGGAGTGACCTGTTGCTGAAAGTTTAAGAGAAACAATGTTTATGGCTAGGTGGAATGTCTGAGTCAAGGCTGTAATCTATGATTTTCATAAAACATCAGTGTTGTTTATGTGCTTGTCTTGTTTACTGTGTTCTTTTTTATCTATGTTTGACATGGATTAAATTCTTGTATGTCGTTGCATATAAGTATTTGTTGTTATCCTATTTAATGATTCTTTCACTTGTAAGTATGATGCATATAACTTGTATTTGTAGTTATGCATGGATATAACCAATATGGTTAGTTTATCCTGCTATGTTAGCTTGGTGATTTTGGTTATGAGCTGAAAAGAAGAGGATTGAGTGGCTAAGTGCGCAGGGTGGTAGTCTGTGTACACAAAGAGATTGGAATTTGTGGGTGTGTGGAAATAGAATTAGATTCCACGCACAGTAAAATTTGAATTGGCGCATGAAGCTTAGATGGTTGTGCGCGAGGTTGTGCTATGGGAACAATATGATAGTGTGCATAGATTTGAGTTATGTCCGCTTCTTAAGGTTGTATTGAATGAAATTTTTGCTTCCGCTGTTATAAGTTGTGTGGCACGACTCAATCGGGTCGAGTGCATACCTCAAGTGATACTACGTAGAATGGTGTGTAAAAGCAGTAACTGTGCAATGAAGTTTTAGAGTAGCATTGCTCAGTAATATGTTGGGGTTGTTACAATTTTGTATCAGATTATGTGTAAGATGGTAACGTGACTCAATGGGATACTATGTATGTTACATTCTAGTATCACAACTAATAGTTCAATAATGGACTTGTATGGGCTAGAGACTAGCATGAATAGATGTGTGCACTAAGAATTGGTACCATGCAATACATAGTTTAGTATGCATGGAAGACCATTGGTGCATGATATAGAGTTATGATGTGCAAAAAGTTAGTGATGTGCATGTGTGCCTACTAGAGTTTGGGATGTTAAAATCGTACAAGAAATCCAAGTGAAAGGATTCTAAAAAAATGGTGAAAATTTTTCATGTAGTTTTTGCATGAAATCACCTAACAAATCTTTTTGTCTACACATTTTACGGAATTATCAACAATTAGAGTAGAACATAGTCAGTACAGAAGGTTAAAAACATGGAATATGCATAGAGGACTTATAGTCCCGATGATGAATTTGGAGATCTGTATGTTAGTTTGGGTGTTGATGGTACACAATCCAAGGAGGAGTGCATGAACTTGGTAGAAACTGTAAAAATATTGCAAAAATATGTCCAGAGTTATAAGGATGATAATGAAAGGGTTATGAGAGCCAAGGCACAAAAAGATGACTTCAATTTCAAATTGATGCAGAGCCTGGACAAAATAGAAATTAATATGGATAAGGAGACAAAGATAAGTAGATCAAGAAGTTGTAGGTTTCATGATGAGAAAAGAAGAGAAGAAATAGGTGATGGTAAGAATTATTTCACGAAAGCGTGTAGTATTTCAAGTCCATTTCCTTTCAAAATTCATAATAAAAGGACTGAGGTGGACGCACTATGTGGAGAAATGAATAATATCAAACCTCCTACCTTTGACGCTGAGCACAAGAAGGACGAAGATGAAGAGACTTAGTTGTTGGGTATGAGAAAGAACTTCTAGTTGCATAACCATTCTGCTCAGGAAGAAGGGAGAATTGGTATCTATTAGTTAAAGGGAAAGAAATCAATGTGGTGGGATCAATATGTGAAAGTGCAACACATTGATGAGAAGAAAGTAACTTGGAGGGAGTTCAAGAGGTATTTTCAAAAGAAATACTTAACCAAGTGGTACTATGACAGGAAAATGAAGGAGTTCTTCGAACTCAAGCTTGGGAGCATGACGATTGATGAGAATGAAAGAAGCTTTTTAGAACTGCTGAGTTACATGCCTTTTATCAAGGATGAACAAGCAAAAATTCAAAGGTACCTGAGTGGATTTCCCTCATTTAGCAGTGACAAGATATGATATGATGACCCTAAGACACTGGAAGATACCATAAAGCGTGATAATTATGATCAACAAAGGGGAAGATCGACTCTCTAAAAGGATTGGGAAGATAAGATGAAAAGTAAGGTGGAACAAAGGAAGAAGGGAGCTAAGCCACCATTTCTCCGAAATACTACGGAATGATAGACGACTCTTTAGGAGCCAAGAATGTCGGAAAAAGTGGGACAAAAGTCATGGAAACAACCTACACAATGTTGGGGTTGTGGAGGAAATCATATGTGCAAAGATTGTCCTCAAAGAGGTGATAAAGCGAGGACTTCACATAGTGTACAACACGCTGCAACAATGGAGTACATGCTTAGAAATGTACCAAGTAATTACACCGCGCTGGATAAGAAGTAGACTGAGTTCCAGTCGGGCATGATCAAGGTGGAAGGTAAGATTAATGACCAACCCATTGCTATTTTAATAGACTCAGAAGCTAGTCATGGTTATCTAGATCCTAAAATGGTGGAAATATTTCATCTGTTGAGCTGAAAGATTGGAAAACCTTGGTTGGTGTACCTAGATACAGGAGAAAAAAGGAAAATCAATGAGACAGTTAAGGCATGTCCATTGGATATGAATGGACTACACACGAAGTCTGATTTGAATATTATACCTTTTGGATCGTATGATTTCCTCATTCATATGGATTGGTTGGATGAGCATCATGTTGTCCTGGATTGTTACAATAAGACATTTATTTTCCTGGAGGAGAAAGGAAACTTGAGATTAGTTCAAGGAATTCCAAGAGCTGTGAGTATCAGAGAAATTTCAGCATTGCAGTTGAAGAAAAGTTATGGAAAGGGTATCACATATTCACAACACATGTGGAAACGAAACCTAAGGATAAAGTGCCAAGTGTGGAAGACTGTGAAATACTGAAAGAGTATAAGGATTTCTTTAAAGAAATAGCGGGATTGCCTATGAAAAGAGATATTGACTTCTCTATTAATTTGATGATGGGAGCAGTACATATATCCAAGAGTCCATATAGAATGAGCATGCAAGAATTGAAGGAGATACAAATGCAACTTGAGGATATTTCGAAGAAAGGGTATATATGCCCAAGTGTGTTGCCTTGGGGTGCACTATTTTTGTTCATGAATAAGAGGGATGGTATGCTGCGACTTTTTATTGACTTCATGCATTTGAAAAAAGTAACAGTAAAGAACAAGTATCCTTTGCCAAGGATAGATGACCCATTAGGTTGGCTGAGAGGCAGATGGATATTTTCAAAGATAGATCTCAGATATGGATATAACCAAGTGAGAATTATGGGTGAATACATTAGTAAGAAAACCTTTAGAACAAGGTATGGTCATTACGAGTTTACAGTGGTGCCTTTTGGGTTGTCTAATGCACCAACTGTCTTCATGTGTTTGATGAATGGAGTTTTCTGAAATTACTTGGATAAGTTTTTCATGGTATTTTTGGATGACATTCTTATTTACTCAAAGTTTGAGGAAGAGCACAAGCATGAATTGAGGATGGTGTTGCAAGTGTTGAGGCATCATCAAGTTTACGAAAAGTTTAGAAAGTGTTCATTTTATCAATGACAAATTCATTACTCGGGTCATATTATTTTAGAGGAAGGAATAGCTATGGACCCAACGAAGGTGAAATCCATTGAAGAATGGTTGACACCAAGAAATGTCATAGAAGTGAGGTCCTTTATGGGACTTGAAGGGTACTATAGAAGGTTTATTGAAGGATTCTCACAAATTGTGCATCCAATCACATCCCTACAGAAGAAAGGTGCGCGATTTGAATGGCCTCTGGATTGTGCAAGGAGTTTTCAGTACTTGAAGAGTTTGTTGAAAAGTGTGTCGATTTTGTGAATTGTTGATCTTGAAGAAGACTTCGTGGTATGTACGTATGCATTCAAGGAAGGAATGAGTGGATTCCTGAGTCAGAATGGACATGTGGTGTGCTACGAGTCAAGGAAGTTGAAAGAACATGGAAGGATCTATGCTACTCATGACCTAGAATTGGTAGCTATAGTACATGCCTTGAAGATGTGGCATAATTATCTCATGGGAAAGAGATTTGAACTAAGAACATACCATTGTGGTATGAAGTATTTTTTTGTACAAGGAAGTTTGAATTCCAAACAAAGAAGGTGGATAGAGTTCCTTAGTGAGTATGACTTTGACATAAAGCATATCAGAGGAAAAGAGAAGAAGGTGGCTAACACACTCAACAAAAGGATGCATGAAATGTATGCTACAACCATTAGCATGTACTAGACATATTTGCATGGAATTTGTTTGGAAGATTCCAAATCAGATATGCACTATATGGATATAAGTGTGACCTTACAACAAGGTATGTCGTAGATGAAGTTTGAAGGTTATGAATTAAGAGAAGATGGGATCCTCATGTATAGATGCATGTTTAGTGTGCCAAATGATCAAGAGTTTAAGGGCATGATATTTTTAGAGATGCACAAGGTTCCTTATGATGGACGTCCAAGTTACTAGAATACCATTGTCATGGTCAAGAAACAATACATTTGGCCATGTATGAAAAAGGAAGTTGCTGATTTTATTGCAAGATTTCTTGAATGTCAAAAGGTCAAGGCTAAGCACATATATCCAACTGGTTTGCTGCAACCTTACCTATTTTCCTGAGTGGAAGTGGGAAGTTGTGACCATGTAATTCATAACTAAGTTTCCTAAGACTTCTAAGCAACATGATTCTATTATGGTGGTGGTGGAAAAGCTTACTAATGCTGCCCATTTTATTAAAGTGAATTCAATGCACAAGACAATTGACATTGATGAGATGTACATGCGTGAAGTTTCTAAGCTGCATGTCGTACCTAAGAAAATTGTGTCTGACAAAGATTCAAAGTTCATCTTGAACTTTTGGAAAGGGTTATTCAAGTTATTTGGGACAAGTTTGAATTTTAGCACAACATATCATCCCGAGTCAGATGGTCAAAGTGAGAGGGTAAATAAGGTGATTGAAGACATGATGAGGATGTGTGTGATGGATAAGACATAGAAATGTGAATACTACCTTTATTTGGTAGAGTTTTCTTACAACAATGGGTGTCAAGAATATTTAAATATAATCCATTTGAGGAACTTTATGGTAGAAAGTGAAACACGCCTAAGAGTTGGGATAACCCAACAGATTGTGAAACAGTTGGGCCATATTTACTTAGGGAAATGGACGAACAGGTGGAAAAGATAAAGAAAAATTTAAAGGCTTCCCAAGATAGGAAGAAAAGATGCATAAATAAAGGCATAACGCATAGGGAATTTGGAGTGGGTGATCACGTGTTTCTGAAAGTGAAGGATAGGTGTAGTTCCCTGAAGTTGAGAAAGTGTTCTAAATTAGCAACATGCTATTGTGGGCCATTTGAAATCCTTGAAAGGATTGGTTCTGTCACTTATATGCTTTCATTGTATGCATCCTTATGCATTCATAATGTTTTCCCTGTGTCATTTCTTAAGAAGTATGTACCTGATGCTAATCATGTCATTGATTGGAATGTGATTCAAGTGGAACCATAAGGAATGTTTCAAGTGTGATCGGTTTGCATATTGGATCAGAAAACCAAGAAACTATGGAATTGAGTCATGGAAATGGTAAAGGTCCAATGGACCTAGTACGGTCATGAGGATGTAACCTGGGAGTGAAAGGATGATATGCAAGCAAAGTATTCTCATCTTTTTGATGATGTTTGAAATTTTTCATGTACATGTGTGTACGATGCATTGAGGACAGTGCATAAATAAGTGGGAGGGGATTGCAGTGTCCTTGATCCAGAACTCTTTGTAATTGTATATATAGGTTGGTGAGTCGATTGGTACCAAGTGTAAATGTAATGAACATTTAGGTTGGTGAGTCAAGGAGACTTGATTTTGGTGTTGTGTGCATCAAGGTAGTGCACGAAAAAGTGTTAACAAAGACAAGGTGTGCACAGTCTATGTTTTGCACAAACCAGAGTAAGTGCATGCATTGAAGTATGTTGTGTGTACTTGGGATAGCGTGCAAGAATGAATGTTTATGTTTTGAGGCCAGAGAGATTATGTGATTATGATGCCGATGATATTGGACGTAGATAGGCCAACATGCCTATCCATGTATGTATATTCATGATTATCAATATAATATTGCATCGCTGCATGCTGATTGACTCAGATAAAAAGAGATGGGAGGCCTACTTCACTAGAAAAGGGAAAAGGGGGTAAGTCATAAGTCTTGAGGAATATTTTATAATATTTCTGGGAAAAGTGTAAATGTCGGATATATTATTTTATCCTAAGTTCCCAAGGATAGGGAACGTGTCATTACATGGCTTAAATCTACTTTTGAAGGTGATAAGTGTCAAGTGGAAGGCATGCAATATATATTACTAGCCTTAGTGTATTTTTGGGGAGGATGGTATTATTATTCATGTGGCAAGATATCATAAGAAAAAAGGGGTCAGACTGTATGCAAAATCCAATTATTACCTTATCTGCATCGAGAAGCTTGTAAGGAGTTGTGGGATGTAATATGAATTAAAATCGAAGATTCAGGTTGGAAGACTATGAGAAGTCTCTCAAGGTGAGAGAATGACTACTTTGGAGTGGTTTCCAGACCCGTGAGCATATTCTCCAAGTGAGAGTATTGTTGAGAATTTTTTCCTAGTGCACTAAGCATTCGTCTCAGGGCTCGAGGACTTCTTGTTTGACTTGTTGTTGGTAGCCATGAGAAGGGAAGTGGGGAAGATGAAGGATTGTTGAGAAGATAAGGGGAACACTTCCTTGGGTGTGACAAGTTCATAGGGAATGCAGGATATTTGCAACAATGGGCACTTAGGACTGGGAAATTTTGTTGAGTTTCATGCCATAACTTGTTGCTAGGAACCTTTTTTCCCTGGTGGAGTTGAGTGCTAGCTTGGGGGTGACTTGTTGCCAAAATTTTAAGAGAAACATCATCTATGGTTGGGTGGAACTTCTGAGTCAAGGCCACAATTGATGATTTTCATAAAAGTTAAGTGTTCTTTATGTGTTTTTCTTGTTTACTATGTGCTTGTTTATCTATGTTTGACATGGGTTAAATTCTTGTATGTCATTGCATATAAGTATTTTTTGTTATCCTATTTAATGATGCTTGCACCTGTAAGTATGATTCATATAACATGTATTTGTAGTTATGCATGGATATAACCAATATGGTTAGTTTATCCTGCTATGTTAACCTGGTGATTTTGGTTATGAATTGACAAGAAGAGGATTGAGTGGCCGAGTGCGTAGGGTGGCAGCCTGTGTACACCAAGAGGTTGGAATTTTTGGGTGTGCAGAAAGAGAATTATATTCCATGCATAGTGAAATTTGAATTGGCGCATGGCATTAAGATGGTTGTGCGTGGGTTTGTGCCATAGGAACAATATGATAGTGCACACAAATTTGAGTTATTTCTGTTGCTTATGGTTGTATTGAATGAAATTTTTGCTTCCATTGTTATAAGTTGTGTGGTGCAAATTAATTGGGTCAAGTGCATACCTCAAGTGATACTGCACAGACTGGTGTGTAAAAGTAATAACTGCGCAGTGACATTTTAGAGTATCATTGCTCAATAATATGATGGGGTTGTTACAATTTTGTATCAAAGTATGTGTAAGATGGTAATGCGACTGAGTGGGAGATTGGGTACGTTACACTAGCCAACCAGGATGGGCCACGCCACCCAACCTCAACTTTTTTCACTTTGAAAACCATTTGTAACATCACCAAACTGCTTCTAATACCAACTATAACATCATTAAACTTACTACTAACCAATGTTATTCCAAAATATACTGCATAGATTCTTCTCTAAACACTATACTATGCAGTATCACTTGAAGTAACGCACTCAACCCCAAGCCGAGTCGCGCTACACAACTTATAATAGTGGGAGTAACACAAACAACTATGCACAAGCTTCCCTGTGTGCACAAGTAACTCCAGCCTTTGAATGCACACATAACTTTCTCTGCGCACACGACTATTCAAACCTCTTCTTGAAGACCCATAACCAAAATCATAAAGTTAAATTAACAGGAAAGACTATTAATAACTGTCATAATTAGACACAACTAAAATAATGACTATTAACACCACACTTACATGTGCAAGCAACATTAGATGGAATAAAAAAATCACTTATATGCAACAACATACAAGAATTAATCCATGTCAAACATAGATAAATAAGCACACAGTAAACAAGACAAGCACATAAAGAACACTTATCTTTTATGAAAGTCACCAACTGCGCGTAGAACTCAGATGTTCCTTCCAACCATAAACTCTATTTCTCATAGGATTTCAGCAACAGGCCACCCCTGAGCTGGGGCTTAACTCCACCGGGGAAAAAAGGGTTCCTAGTGAAAAGATAAGGTCTGATTCTCAACAGAATTTCCTAGTCCAAGGTGCTCCGTGTTGCATCTAGCCTAAACTATTTCATTCCCCACACACCTATCACACCCAAGGAAGTGTGCCCCTTATATGATCAACAATCCCTCAGCTGCCCCACTTCCCTTCCATGCTTACCAACAATAGGCTAGACAGGAAGTCTCCGAGCCCTGTGACTAATACCTAGTGCACTAGGGAACAATTCTTAGCAAAACTCTCACTTGGAGAGTATTCTCATGATGTGCTCACGGTCCTAGTCACCCACTTCTTCAACAACAAATCTCTCACCTAGATAGACTGCTCATGGGTCTGACAACCCACCTCTTCGACAAAAAAACTCTAGTTACAATACATAAACCCCTTACAAGCTTCTTTGTGCAGATAAGGTAATAGTCGTCCTCTCTTAGATGGTCCAACCCTTTCTTCACACGAGAAAGTGAATAATGAATAATCCCCCCCAAAATACATTAAGGACAACATTATATATTGTATGCCTTCAACTCAACACTTGTCACCTCTAGAAGTAACTTTAAACTACTTGGTGACTTGTTACCTATGCTCATAAACTTAGGATAAAATAAATATCCATAACTTACACTTTTTGGAAATATTATAAAATGTTCCTTAAGACTTAAGTCTCACCCCCTTTTCCCTTTTTCGGTGGAGTTAACCCCCCATCTCTTTTCGTATGAGAAACAATGTAATATTATATTAATAACTGTGATTATATTTACATGGATAGGTGCACTAACCTATTTGTGTCCCAACTCACTAGCCTCTTAATCACACAGGATATACAACCTCAATACATATACAACCATATATATACATATATATAGCTCGGCTCAGTGCGCCCTCCCAAGTCATTCCCGTGCACTTACCCAAGTGCACGCAACACTATGAAATGTACACACCATGTCTTTGATAAAAATTCTCTACACACTACTCAGGTGCGTGCAAAACCAAAACTTAGTACCCCTGACTCACTAGCCTATATGTACAATTACACTTACAATTGGTACCGACAAATCACTAGCCTATATGTACAATTACAAAGGGTTCAGATTAGAGACATTACATTTCCCTCCCCCTTATTTATGCATTGTCCTTAGTGTATCATATACACATGTACATACAAAATTTCAAAATTTTTCAAAAAGATGCAGATGTTCTACCTACATAGCTTCATCATGCTCCCAAGTTGCATCCTCAGGACCGTACCAGGTCCATTGGACTTTTACTAACTCCATGAATTGATTCTAGAGCTGTTTGATTTTCTGATGCAATATGCAAACTAGTCACACTCGAAAATCACCTTCTGGCTCCACCTGAATCACATTCCAATCAATAATATGATTAGCATCAAGTACATACTTCTTAAGCAATGATACATCGAAACAATTATGAATACACAATGATACAAGAAATGCAAGCATATATGTGACATGACCAATCCTCTCTAATATTTCAAATGGCCCATAATAGCGTGTTGCCAACTTAGAAAACCTCCCCAACATCAAGGAAATGTGTCTAGATTTCACTTTTAAGAACGCATGGTCACCCACTTTAAACTCTCTGTAGGTTTTGCCTTTATCTTGACAACTTTTCTTCCTATCTTGGGAAACCTTTAAATTATGACTTATTGTCACCATCTGCTCCTCCATTTCTCGGAGTATATTTGGCCCAACTACTGCGTGGTCTGTTGGGTTGTCCCAACTCACTGGTGTTTTTCACTTTCTACCATAAAGTTCTTCAAATGGGCTCATCTTTATAGATTCTTGATACCCATTTTTGTAAGAAAACTCTACAAAGTGAAGGTAGTCTTCCCATTTTCATGGCTTATCCATCACATGCATCCTCAACATATCTTCAATCACCTGATTTACCCTCTCTATCTATCTATATGTCTCAGGGTGATATGTTGTGCTAAAGTTCAGATTTGTCCCAAATCCTTTGAATATCCCTTTCCAAAATTTCAAGGTGAACTTGGAATCTCTGTTAGACACAATTGTCTTAGGTATACCATGAAACTTATCAATATATCACATGTGTATCTCAACAATGTTGGATTCCTTGTGCGCTAACTTCACTGGAATAAAATGGGAAGACTTAGTAAGATTTTCCACCACCACCATAATAGAATCATGTTGCTTAGAATTCCTAGGAAAATTAGTTATGAATTCCATGGTTAAAACTTCTCACTTCCACTCAGGAATGGGAAAATACTATAGAAAACAAGCTGGATGTATTTGCTCAGCCATGACCTTCTGACATCCGATACATCTAGCAATAAAATCAACAATTTCTTTTTTCATACTTAGCCAATAATATTTATTTTTTACTGCGACAATTTTCTTCTGGTAACCTGCATTTCTAGCATAAGGAACCTTATGCATCTATAACAATAACAAACTTTTCAATTCCTGATCATTTGCCACACAGACTCTGTGCTTATACATGAGGATTCCATCCTCTCTTAGCTCATAACCTTCCAAATTTTGCTGTGACATACCTTGCTATAAAGTTTCCTTTATGTCCACATAACACTGATATGATTTGAAAACTTCTAAAATTTTGTCATACAAATCATATTTGTACATGCTAATGGATGTAGCGTGAATCTCATGCATGCTCCTACCGAGTGTGTCAACCACCTTGTTCTCTTTTCCTATGATATGATTTATGTCAAAGTCATACTCACTGAGGAATTCTAACCACCTTCTTTGTATGGCATTTAAAATTGGCTTTCCAAATTGATACTTCAGACCGCTATGATATGTTCTTAACTCAAATCGTTTACGCAGAAAGTGTTGCCACATCTCCAAGGAATGCACTATGGCTACCAATTCTAAGTCATGAGTAGCATAGAGCCTTTCATGATATTTTAACTTTCTTGATTCATAGCATACCACATCATTCTGACTAAGGACTCCGTTGATCCCATCCTTGCATTAGTCCATGCACACAATGAAGTCTGCATCCGGATCAACAATTCTCAAAATTGGCGCACTTGTCAACAAACTCTTCAAGTGCTGAAAACTACTTACACAATCTGGATTCCATTCAAATCACGTACCTTTATTTTTCAAAGATGTAATTGGATGCAGAATTTTTGAAAAACATTCAATAAACCTTTTGTAATAACTTGCAAGACCCATAAAGGACCTTACCTCTATGACATTTCTTGGTGTCGACCATTTCTAAATGGATTTTATCTTTTCTGGATCCACAACTATTCCTTCCTTGAAAATAATATGACCCAAATAATGAATCTGTCGCTGATAAAATGAACACTTTATCAACTTTGCATAAAGTTGATGCTCCCTCAATACTTTGAGTACCATCCTCAAGTGCTACTCATGCTCTTCTCTAGATTTTGAGTAAATAAGTATGTCATCCATAAATATAATGCCAAACTTATCTAAATAACTTTTGAAAAATCCATTAATCAAACACATGAAGAAAAATGGTGTATTTGACAACCAAAATGGCACCACTATAAACTCGTAATGTCCATACCTCATTATAAAGGTTGCATTACTGATGTCTTCTTCCTTATTTCTTACTTGGTGATATCCAAATATGAGATCAATATTTGAAAATATCTACGAGCCCCACAACTGATCAAAGAGGTCATTTATCCTTGGAAATAGATACTTGTTCTTTACTATTACCTTTTTCAACTGCTTGAAGTTGATACAAAGTCTCAACGTACTATCTGATCCAGATTATTTTGTGAACAACATGAAGGAAAAAATATAATCGAGATATAACAATGAAATGCACAAAAATATAGAAGAGAACACAAAAATACAGTGAAACCCAACTTCAATTACTGAATAAGATAGAAAAACATTGTAGAACACAAACTAGAAAAATGGCTTAGCTTATCTCTAAAAAGAAAGAGATGTTGGCTACGCTTCATTCATAAGAAGCCTTACATCACACTCCATTGCACGCTTAAAGGGCCTCCTTCACCTCAATTATATATGAGAGAATGAGAGGAGAACAATTCTCATGATGCATGTGGGATAAATTGGACTAAGTTTATAAAATGTCATAGGCATGTAAAATAGTAGGACTTCCTGGGTGGTCACCCATCCCAATACTACTCTAGCCCGAGTGCTCTTAATTGTGAATTTCTAATGGGATCTGGTGCATTAACACTAAGTTGTAGGCATGTACATAAGACCATTACATGATGTCTATAATTAACAAATGAAGATGACATTACATTCCATTCCCCATCAAAAGGGTGAATGTTATGGTTTATCAAAACCACAGGCTCAAAATGGTGATTCAGTGGAAAAGATGGATGGCCACCGAGATCCATCTGGATCATTCCTCCCCCCTTAGGAAGAAATGGTCCCCATTTTGTCAAGTTCCCTTGGGAGACAAGGATACTTCTGCTAAATATGAATCTTGGTGCATTGCTTGCCTTGATGAAGAAGTTGTCTTGCTTAGCTTGTGGAAGGCTGTCATGAACCTATTGCTGGAGGGGTTGAATTTGTTCAACCAATCTAGTTGCATGATCTACCTGAGTGTGGTAGGACTTTGTCAGTGAAGATGTAGCATGAAGAGTATGAAGGGTTCTGTTATAACTTTGCTTGACCAAGTAGTGTGGAGGCACCCCCGTAGGTGCAACAAGAACATCTTGGTACTCTTCTACAATATTGTTGATCTGCTTCTATTGGATAGAAAGGTCTTGGGCTAAGGATGCAGTGGTTGTAGTGTCCTTCTATTCACCTTCTGATCAGATTGTGAAGAGGCTAAACTTTGTAGTATGAGAGATTACTTTGTGGCATTGTTTTGGTGGGACAATAGTTGAAACTACCTCTGGTATCCTGTATAGTTGACCCCCCATAGTAACAATGATGCTACGGGGACGAGACTCATAAATAGAATGACACCTCCACATATATGGTTGGCCTAATAGAACATCACAAAATTCCAGTGGGGAAACATCACGTAATACCTCATCCTTGAAGGGCTTGATGTCGTAGGAAATGCGACATTATTGGCTGACACAGAGATATTGACCATGGCGAAGCCACCCGATGTTGTATGGTTGTGGGTGTGGTGTTGTTGGAAAATCAAACTACTTGAAAAAATATGCTGAGATGATCTTCTTTTGGCTTTCGCTATCAACAATAAAATGTAGTGGGGTCCCCTTCACCCACATCTATGAATGGAAGAGTCACTCCCCCTCCTCAGGATCCTCTTCTGGTTGGATTGTTGTAGTTGCAATAGTAGTGGTGGGTTCTACATCAATGATCTGTATCCCTTTATCATTTTATGAATCAAGGTCCAGGTCGAGGTTTGGATCTTTGTCTTTGAGATCGACCACCAATGACTGTATTGAGCGACATTCATCATTGTTGTGCCAAGGGATGTTGTGGAACTCACACCACTTTCTGGTGTCTTTCTTGGACTTCCTGTTACCCTTCTTTTCCTGCATTTGGAGTGGAATCTCTTAAGGTTGGCCTTCCTTGATATGTCCTTCATTATGCGAGTTAGAGTTTCCTTTTCCATGATTATCCCACTTACTTTTCTTCTTGAATTTCTTCTCAATTTTGACTGCATATCCATAAGCAACTCCCAATGAGGAGATGTACAGAAAATCCATCTTTGTTTGGATGTACCTGAGTAGACCACTGCGGTACTTCAAAACCAAGTGTTGCTTAGAGTTGTTGATACCCATATTTGAGTGCAAGGTATGAAATATGTTGGTGTACTTCAAAATCGTCTGATTTCTTTTCTGACGTAGAGTTGTCCATCCTATGTATTGGTCATCATAGTTTCCAAAAAAGTAGAACTCCTCATTTAGGGAATCTACAAAGGATTCCCAAGTGGGTTCTCTCCCAAATAGTGTATATTCATCTGTGGTGTAACTCTCCCAGTAACCTTCCCACCAAGCTCTAACATGGGGAAGGTATTTAAGGAGCACAAAGGCGATCTTTTCACTGTCGAAAAAGTTTTGGACAGAGTAATAACCTTCTAGAAGATTCAACCATTTTTCTAGAGCATCTGCATCTATCTGGCCTTCAAATAAGGGGATATAAAAATTGACTTGTACCTTGAAGGGTGTCACACTTGCAAAATGGATTATTGTCGAAGATGCCTTAGTTTTCACCATTGATAGTCTTCAAAGGATCTGAGCAAAGTTTTCCATCATCTCATTCCTCTATCGCACAAGGGATTCCTCGAGCAATGTCTTGAAATGAGCTTCTACTTTTTCATCTCTCTTTTCTTATACCATGGGAGGTCGCTTGGGCTGGAGAGAGAAGTTTTCCTCAAGAAAAACTAGATCGAGACCCAACTCTCTATTCCCTGACCTCGTCGGGGACCTGCTTTGAGAAACGACAAGGAGCAGCCTGCTCTGATACCACTGACCAGGATTATTTTTTGACTGACATGAAGGAAAAAATATAATCGAGATATAACAATGAAATACACAAAAATATAGAAGATAACAGAAAAATACAATGAAACCCAACTTTTATTACTGAATTAGATAGAAAAAAATTGTAGAACACACACTGGAAAAAATGGGGTAGCTTATCTTGAAAAAGAAAGAGATGTTGGCTACGCTTCATTCACAAGAAGCTTTACATCACACACCATTGCATGCTTAAAGGGCCTCCTTCATCTCAATTATATATGAGAGAGTGAGAGGAGAACAATTCCCATGATGCATGTGGGATAAATTGGACTAAGTTTATAAAATTCCATAGACATTTAAAATAATAGGATTTCCCGGGTGGTCACCCATCCCAATACTACTCTAGCTTGTGTGCGCTTAACTATGGAGTTCTTATGGGATCCGGTGCATTAACGCTAAGTTGTAGGCATGTACATACGAACATTACATGATGTCTATAATTAAAAAATGAAGATGACATTACATTCCATTCCCCATCAAAAGGGTGAATGTTATGGTTTATCAAAACCACAGGCTCAAAATGGTGATTCAGTGGAAAAGGTGGATGGCCACCGAGATCCATCTGGATCACTATCCTTCTTCTTCACGAACAATACTGGGGCACCCCAAGGTGACACACTTGGGCGTATATACCCCTTCTTCAAAAGCTCTTCAAGTTGCATCTACAACTCCTTCAATTTTGGAGTACACATCCTACAAGAAGTCTTGGATACAGGTGCTACTCCCAGCATGATATTTATAGAGAAATCAATATCTCTTTTCCAAGGAAATCCTTGTATCTCTTTAAAGACATCCTTAAACTCTTTCAGTACCGCACATTCTTCAACACTTGGCACTTTATCCTTAGGCACCTCTTCCATGTGCGTTGCAAATACTTGACATCCTTTCCAATAGCTTTTCTTCAATTGCAAGGATGAAACTTCTTTGATAGTTATATCTGTTAGAATTCCTTGAACTGTTCTTAAGTTTCCTTCCTCATCCAAGCACGTAAATGCCTTATTGTAACAATCCAGGACAACATGGTTCTTGTCCAACTAATCCATACCAATGAGGCAATTGTATGAGACCAAAGGTTTGATATTAAAATCAACCTTTGTACACAGTCCATTCATTTCCATTGGACATGCCTTGACCATCTCATTAATTTTCCTTTTTCCCCCTGTAGCTAACTGCACCAACCAGGGGTTTTCAAGCTTGATTCTCAACAATTGGAATATTTCCACCATTTTAGGATCTAGATAACTATGACTAACTCATGAGTGAATTAAAAGAACAATGGGTTGATCATTAATCTTACCTCCCACCTCGATCATGTGTGACTAAACCTCAGATTTATTTTTATCCAAGGATGCGTAAATCCTAGGAACATTTATGCCCATGTCCTCAACTGTCACAATTGTTTGTACATTGTGCGCAATCCTCACTTTTTCACCTCTTTGAGGGAAATCTTTGTGTATACGATCTCCACCACAACTCCAACATTGAATATATTTCTACCTTGGAGTTTTCCCCACTGTCTTCGACATTATGGGATCCTTGAGAGTTGGCTGTCCTTGTGAAATATTTCTAAAAAAATGGTGGCTTAGTCCCCTGATTCCTCTGTTCCACCTTTCTTTTCTTCTTGTCTTCCAAATCCTTTTGGAAATTTTGTCTTCTCCTTTCCTGCTTATAAAGACATTTAACACGCCTTATGGTTTCCTCCAATGTCTTAGGGTCATCATACTGTATATTGTCATTGATAAATGAAGGAAACCCATTCAAGTACCTCTGAATTTTAAATTTCTCATAATTGATGAATGCAATGTATTTCAATAGCTCTAAGAATCTCCTTTCATACTCATCTATCATCATACTCCCAAGCTTGAGTTCAAATATATTCTTCATTTTCTTATCATAATACCTCTTGGTTAAGTATTTATTTTTGAAATACGTATTGAACTCCCTCCAAGTAACCTTCTTCTCATCAATGTGTTGCACTTGCATGAACTGATCCCACCACATTGATGCCTTTCCATTTAGCTGATAGATGGCAATTATCCCTTATGCCTGCATAGGATAATTATAAATATGGAAATACTTCCTCATACCCAACAACCAGGCCTCCACATCTTCATCCTTATGGTGATCACCGTCAAAGGTAGAAGGCTTGATCTTATTCATTTCTCCCCATAGCTTGTCAACCCTAGTCCTTCTCTTATGCTTCCTGAGAGGAGATGGAATTGAGCTACTCTGAACTTTCCTAAAATAATGCTTTGGTGAGTGGTCATAATGCCTATCAACACTTCTTGCTTCTCTTCTTTTCTCATCATGAGACCCATGACTTCTTGACCTACTCAACTCTGTCTCCTTATCCATTTTATTTTCTATTTTGTCCAAGCTTTGAATCAATTTGACATTGAAGGCATCTTGCTTCTCCTTGGCTTTCATAAGCCTCTCATTATCAAACTTATAGCTTCAAACATCGTTTTTCAATTCTTTTATGGTTTCTACCAAGTTCATGAGCTCCTCCTTGGATTCTTTACCATTAGCACCCAAACCAACATACAAATCCTCAAATTCATCATCAAGAATGTAAGTTCTCTGTGCATCTTCCATGCTTTTGACCTTTTGTACTGATTCTGTCCCTGCTCTAATCGCTGAAAATTCTACAAAATGTATGGACAACAAGATTTTTTAAGCGAATTCATGAGACAACTTCGTGAAAACTCTGCACCATCTTTTCAGAATCCTTTCTTCCAAAGCCTATGCGTGCACTGGTATTCAAAAAACACCAATGCACAATGTCAAATTTTAAATTGTACAATAGGTATCAATAGTGCGCATGCACCACAAACTTGTTCTACGCAAACCCAAAACTTTAGTGCGAACACCCATGCACCATTGTTTACTGCATAGTTCCAGTGCCACACTCTGCAATATCATATATTTAGAACACATATTTGTGCATGCTTATTTAATGTGCACCAAGGCCATGCTGAAATTCCAAATTCCGTCACTTACCAGTTCAATTTTTTTTCCTTAAGTAGAACTCAGCTCATCCAAACTCAGTGTCAAAACTGGATCTCTGATGCTTCTTGTTGAATTCTGGCCCATACAAGTCCAGTGGCGAACCAACAACTTTGATACCAAAATGTAACGTCCCCAACCACCTAGGATGGGCCACATCACACAACCTCAACTTCTGTTGCTCTGAAAACCATTTGTAACATCACCAAATGACTTATGATACCAATTGTAACATCATTCAACTTACTACTGAACAATTTTATTCCAAAATATATTGTGTATATTATACTCTAAACACTAGAATGCACAATATCACTTGAAGTAATGTGCTCAACCCCAATTTGAGTCACGCCACACAACTTATAATAGCGGAAGTAACACAAACAACTACGCATAAGAAAATCCAACCTTTGATGCACACACGACTATTCAAACCTCTTCTTGAAGGCTCATAACCAAAATCATAAAGTTAACTTAACAAGAAATACTATCAATAACCATCATACTCAAACACAACTAAAATAATGACTATCAACACCACACTTACATGTGCAAGGAGCATTAGATGGAATAACAACAATCACTTATATGCGACAACATACAAGAATGAACCCATGTCAAACAAAGATAAATAAGCACACAATAAATGAGAAAAGCACATAAAGACCACTTATATTTTTATGAAAGTCACCAACTGCATGAAAAACTCAGACATTCCTCCTAGCCATAGACTATGTTGCTCATAATATTTCAACAACAGGTCACCCCCGAGATGAGGCTTAACTCCATTAGGGAAAAAAGGGTTCATAGTGACATGCTAAGGTTTGATTCTCAACAAAATTGCTTAGTCCAAGGTGCCCATTGTTGCAACTAGCCTACAATATCTCATTCCCCACACACTTTTCACAAACACTGAAGTGTGCCCCTTATCTTATCAATAGTCCCTCGACTGCCCCACTTCCCTTCCAGGGTTACCAACAACATGACGAACATGAAGTCTCCAAGTCATGTGACTAATTCCCAATGCACCAGGGAACAATTCTCAGAAAAAATATCACCTGGAGAGTATGATCATGGGCTTGACAACTTGCTTCTTCAACAACAAATATCTCACCCAAAGAGATTGCTCACGGGCTTGACAATCCGCCTCTTCGATAGAAAAACTCTGGTTACAATATAGAAACCCCTTATAAGCTACTCTATGCATATAAGGTAATAATCTTCCTCCCAGATGGTATGACCCCTTCTGCACACGAGAAAGTGAATAACGAATAATCCCCCCCAAAATACACTAAGGCCAACAATATATATTGTATGCCTTCAACTCAAAAATTTTCACCTTCAGAAGTAGCTTTAAGCCACTTGGTGACTTGCCCCCTACCCTCGGGAACTTAGGATAAAATAAATATTCATAACTTACACTTTTCTGAAAATATTATAAAATATTACCTAAGACTTAAGTCTCACCTTATTTTCCCTTTTTCACTGGAGTTATCCCTCCAACTATTTTTGTCTGAGTTTTTCTATGCGGAACGATGTAATATTATATTAATAACTGTGATTATATTTACATGGATAGGCACACTGGCCTATTTGCATCTCGACTCACCAGCCTCATAATCACATAGGCTCTCAGACCTCAATACATATACAACCATATATATACATCTAATATAACTCAGCTCAGTGCACACTCCTAGGTCATTCCCATGCACTTACACAAGTGCATGCAACACTATGAAATGTGTGCACCCTATCTTTGATAAAAATTCTCTATGCACTACTTAGGTGCATGAAACACCAAAAATTAGTGCCAATGGCTCACCAACCTATATGTACAATTAAAATTACAATTGATACCAACGACTCACCAGCCTCTATGTACAATTACAAAGGGTTCGGGTTAGGTACATTACAAAACATGCACAGGAAGGCCAGTGAGGATTACCCATATTTGCGTGATTGATAAGGGATCCCAACAAGGATCGAAATTAACATCCCATTTTTTTAATAATAAATATGACAAACCCCAACTTTGATTTCTCCCCATAATAGCGATCATGTTTGAGTTTTCCCAGAACTTGAAGAAAATCCATCCCCAAACCAAAATATGGAATACCAGGATGTATCCCAATACTACTTCCCAATTTTGGGATAACCAACCCTGTTGAGAGTCCGGTCACACCCACTTTCCATATAAATGACCCATTATTGCAGAGGAGATCAACTTTGGGATGCAAGAAACCTGAATATCTTCTCCGACTACCATTTTAATCCTATCCTTTCGTGCCTTTACAAACTATTTTTTTCCTTTAGGTTTTGATATAAGGTCTAAACAGGGGGTATTAACAACAACATGAACATTCTCCCCTATTTCTTTCTCTGCCCAAGAATCCATCAGGATAGTACGATAAGTATCTAGAGATGGAAGAGGAGATGAGGAGTGAGGTGCTAAAGGCATGGGAAATTTACTGTCCCCGAGAGAAACCCCTGTCTTATGAAAATAGAGAGGGGGAATGAGCTCTATCCTCACCATCGAATATTCAATAGCTGGCAGAGGGAGTGGATGTGATTCGTCTGGACCAAATGAATGATTCCCACACTAATGTTTGAATATTTTCAAGTCCATGTAAAATATATCATTTTCTCTATCATACCTGTCAAAATATATGACCTCTTCCTCCCTTAGTTACAAAGGGGAAAAAAAAATCTACACTAGGCTTGCAGGGCCATGTGACTTGCCAAAAAAAAAAATCGAGAAAAAAAATCCTGGAATAACATCTCTCTGCATGAAGAAACAAAATATCATAAAAAATTAACCCTAGTTTTTGGATAGGGTTTACTTTATGAAACCCTCGACCACAGACCTCCCTCATTCAACTGACCACTTAGCTTCACTCATCTCTCTCTCTCTCTCTCTCTCTCTCTCTCTCATATATATATATATATAGTGTATTGTTGAGTGGATATATATACCAACATTGTATTGTTGAGTTGTGAGGATTATTTTTACTGGCAAAGCATTCTTGATCAAAGATACAGACAACAAAAATCGAACTATATAGATTGTAGTTATGTTATTCAATGGACATTTGCGTGAAACTTGTCTCCATTGATTATGATCATGATGTGGGAGATAATACAAGCATTGGCTAAGAGGAAGTGGTTAATATCTTTCAGGATAAGAAGACCGAAGAATATTTTTGTTGCAAGATAATGGGAAAATGGGATTTCCCTCAAAGAATTAGGGTCAAAGTAGAAATTATTAATATACATTTTGAAACAACAAAAAATCAAACTATACAAATTGTAGTTATGTCATTCCAATGGACATTGGCATGAAACTTGTATCCATTAATTATGACCATGACGTGGGAGACAATATAAGCATTGATTAAACTATTACAAGACAAGAAGACCAAAAAATAATTGTGTTGCAAGATAATGGAAAAATAGGATTTACCTCAAAGAATTATGGTCAAAGTAGATATTATGTGTAGATTAACAACTCATCCAGGCATTGTAAAGTTACATGTTTTCTAAGAAGACTCAAAGACTACCATCCTGGTTATGGAGTTTTGTACTATGTAGTGGAGGGATTCTCATGGGCATAGTTTATCTAAAAGGCCCTGTTCAGAGGACAAGGTGAGGAAGATCATGAAGGAGTTTATGGACTCAGTCAAGTATTGTCACAGTTTGGAAATCATTCAAAGAGATATAAAAATGGATAATATCCTCATCAATATGAGTTTAATCTCATTCCTTAAGTTAGGGGACTTTTGGTTGGCTGCATTTTTTGAGAAGGATTATCTCATAAATAGTGTTGTTTTAACTATGTACAATTGGGATCCTATAATGCATTTGAAAAATGGTTACTCTATCGGTGACAACATATAGAGTGCCAAGGTGGTGCTCTATGAATTGTTGTGTGGAAATAAACCATTTAAATGTGATGGGTATATCAGTTTACTTTGAGAGAATGTATTTGTTAGATTAGGAAAATATGAAATACCATATAAAAAATAATATAATTAGTCTAATATATTATGCAAAAAATCAATTAAATTAGTAAATCAAAGAAGGAAATAAATAAAGGATACAAGAGAGACAATGTTTATGTGGTAAAACCCTAATGTGGGGAAACATCCACAAAAGATGGTCTTCTATTCTTCAGGTAAACTCTCCAATATTACAATGCAAGAGCATCCCCACATATGCATTACCTCACATTACATTTGCACACCTAAAGGGCCTTCTTCACCTTGATTATATATGAGAGAGTGAAAGGAGAACAATTCCCATGATGCATGTGGGATACACCCTTTTTACAGGATAGATAGTTATTGAAGAATAACTTTACAAAATGCCATATGCATGTACATGAGACCACTAGGAAATCATTAACACATTCTAAAATTCCCCCTTAATGATGAATAGAGGGATAGAATCATAGTTGAAGGAATATGCCATTATACTAACATTCCCCATTGATGACAACTTATTGCATCCCTAATAAGTTACAAATACGGAGAGAAATCACCTTTGTCATGGATTTGGTGAAGATATTGAAAACTTTCTGTTCAACAGAACAATACTCCAAACAAATAATACCATCAACTACCATATCTCGAATGTAATGAGTATCAATATCAATGTGTTTTTTCTTGGAGTGATATATTGGATTTCAAGCAAGTTGGATAACACTTTGATTTCCACATCTTAGCTCAGTAGGATCATTCTGAACTAGTTCAAGCTCAATAAGAACATACCGGAGCCACACAACTTCTTTAGCTACTTCTTTAGTTTCCTTGTACTTTTCTTCATAAGAAGAAAGATAAATTGTTCTCAACTTCTTACTGGACCATGAAATTGGACCTGAACCAAGCTGAAAGATATATCATATAGTAACATTTCTATCGGTAGTATCTTCCACCCAATCAGAATTGGTGTAACTAAGAAGTGAAACAAAATCATTTCTTGAATATAAGACACCATAATGTAGATTTCCTTGATGATATCCAATAATACTTTTAATAACTTTCCAATGGCTATCAAGAGGATTTTGCATAAACCTGGAGACCAGGCTAATAAAAAACGAGAGATCAAGCCTGTTATGTGTTAGATATATTAAACTCCCAACAAGTTGACGATAGAGTGTTGCATCAACAAGAGGAATGTCACAATAAAAAAATGATTTTACTCCAGATTGGTGTTGGTGAAGGCTTACAATCACTCATACAAAACCAAGCTAGAAAATCCAAAGCATACTTAAGCTGAGAAAGGTGTTGGATCATGTTGTCATTGATGTCAAAGGATTGGATTGATTGATGTCAAAGGATTGATGTCAAAGGAACAATGTCTTGTCATAGCATACTGATGTAATATGTATTATCCTTGATGTGAATGGAATGATGTCAAGTAGTCATATGATTTCATACATAGATGAATATGGATCAATGGGTTGTCATTGATATATGATGCATATATTAAGATGTATCAATGAGTTTTCATTGATATATGATGCATAGATGAAGATGGATCAATGAGTTGTCATTGATATATGTTGCATAGATGAAGATGGATTGATGTTTTGTCATTGGTTGTTTGATGCATTAATGTATTGATCATTGGATCATGTGATCATGCATATAATCAATGACAAAGGGAAAATTTCATAGTGATATATTGTCATAGTGATATATTGATGTAAAGATGACTCATTATTGTCTTTATAAGAAGTACAAATGGATGAACTCCAAAGTGGTCCCCTTATGGTGAAAACCCTGACGGGAAGATGCTTTGCGATTGAGTTATACTAGAAGTATGGTTAGAGAACACATGATTATGTGTGGAATAATGAGATGAATATCAATGAATTTGTTAGTGAAACTATCCTTGATGGATAGTTCTTGTCATGCCATTTCCAGTGGTATGTGGAACATCACATAACTCCTCATGGTTTGAGAGTTATGGCCTTACGAAGTTGGAGGACCCTCATATGTTGGCTTGAAGCCCCAAAAGGTCAAAGAAGTCAAATTCCTTGCAAAGAGAAATTATTTAAAAGTGAATTGGCAAAATCAAAGAGGATTATTTAAATGATAAAGTGAAGTGACAAAATCAAGGAGGATTACTTAAATAATATTGTAAATGGAGAACCTTCTAATTATGGAAAGTAGTTAACCCTAAAATGAGGAAAGAGGGTTAAGTGGTCAAGTGGCTATTGGATACATTAACAAGTGGAAAATTGGGAAAATTTGGATAGAAGTGACAATATGGACAAAGTGGCTATGTGGACAAAGTGACCTAGAAGATGCTTCCAAGGAAGCTACTTGGAGAGTATAAATAAAAGGCAAGGGTCTCTTGTGTAAAAATATCTTGAGTATATATTGAAGATAAATATTGAGAGAGAGATTGAATGGAGGATCTCATGGATGCATCAAAGTTTCTGTAAGTCTTAGATCTTGATGACAAAAGTTTCGAAAGTTCAGAAACCCTAGTTGCCGAAGGAGTACATGAACAACAGTGGGCTAGAGAGTGTACATACACGGGTTGCAGTGAGCCATAGCGCGTACACACGTGGGCTGAAGGAAGGCAGAGCACGTACAATTGATGAAGTCATGAAGATTTGAATGTGAGCTGGTGCCATGTTCTTGAGGGCTGAAGCACGTTTCATATCTTCATTCTATGGGCTCAGATCTGTGATAGAAATGCTGGTATGGTTACATAGTTATCTTGATGGATACTCTTGCATATTGTATGGTGAATGCTTAAGGAATTTTTGGTATGATTGTGGTGATATGGTTATGTTGATTGATTTAATGAGTAAGCAACACTCTTATGTTTTAGTATTGATATGATTTCCATTGTATATTGATTACTTATGTTTGAGTAACATTCATATTGTATGGTTGATGAGCATGAGTAATTTGTTGGAGAGTATGGATGTGTTGTGATTGGCGATGGTTCAGATTGGACAATGACATACATAAGTGAATGTGACAGAAGGATGTAGAGGATCTGAGTTTTTCCTTGGAGAGAAAACCCCAGTTGTTCAGAAGACACACGCAGGCTATAGTACATACATGCCATGTACATACACGAGCTATACTACTGGTAGGGCACATACATATACGTGCTGCACTACTGACATGTCATGTACCATTTGACAAATTGGTATCTATTAAGGATTGATTCCTCTTCTTAGTTGGTTCTGACTTGTGTAAGTTGAGTCTTGCATTATAGAGCTAGTTCTCTTGTGGAGTTGTAACTCTATTCAGTTGTTGTTGATAACCCAAAGATTGTAGTCCCTAATAAAAAGAAAATTGTACATACATCTTGTGTTCTTTGTGATGATGAATTATTGATGAT
Source organism: Picea sitchensis (assembly GCA_010110895.2). Taxonomy (NCBI): domain Eukaryota; kingdom Viridiplantae; phylum Streptophyta; class Pinopsida; order Pinales; family Pinaceae; genus Picea; species Picea sitchensis. The sequence continues at coordinate 110,888 of SNQJ01S0014983.1, read as the reverse complement.
ATATGTTTCTGATGCATATTCACATTTAACTGGTTATAAATGACAACAATAAGTAATGAGTAAATGGTGATTGCTAAATAAGAAGTTTTGTGAAAGGGAAAATTTTGAAAAAGAGCACCACACTCATTCACCCCCCATCTAAGTGTGGTCAATGTGTCCAACAATTGGTATTAGATCATGTCTTCAATATAAGCCTTAACAAGCTTGGAGGATATCCATGGACACACAAATGGATGATGAAGTTCCAATCCTTGATGAGGAAAATTACTCTACATGGAGAATAGAAATGAAAGTGCACTTGAAGGAAATAAGAGCGGGTATTTGGAAGGCAACTATTGGTGGATTAGTTCCTTTGAAGAACAAGTCAAAGTTTGCAGCTCAAAGGAAAGAAAATAAGAATGATGCATTGGCTCTCAAGACCATTCTTAGTGGAATCTCAAGTTCTATCAAATAGAGCATGGGACAATGCACTACCGCTAAGGATCTATGGATAAAGCTAGAGGAGACATACCAAAGCAAGGAGGAAGATCTTGAAGACAACTCCATCAAGAACAATGAAGGTAAATAATCTCCAAAATCATCTATTTGAAATGATTCTAAATGTGACGATGTTGGAAAAAAGGAAGACCTTGAAGACAATTCCATCAAAATCAATGAAGGTAAAGAATCTCCAAAAAACCCCAATTGCAATATTTCAAAATGTGATGATGTTGAATATTTATCTACAAGTGAAGAAGAAAACCTAGAGATAGTATGCGTAGGGTTAGATAATGGTTATCCCATGGAAAATGTAGAAGAAGAAATATCAGAGCTTAAAAGGAAAGTTGAATGGGATCTATATGAATACAACTATGACCATTTCTACATAGAATATAGATATCTTTTTGATAAAACTAAAAAGTTTCTTAGAAATAATCAAAGGCATATCTTGAAGTTAAAGGAAATGCTCAAGGAACAAGAAGAAAGTAAAAAGACTCTATTAGAAGAAAAGGAAGAAGAGATCAAAAGACTAAAGAATGAAATAGAAGAAAATAAGAAGGTAGATGATGAGATTGGAAAAAGTCTTGAAGTTAATATCCATCTCAAGACCCAAATTGAAGAAGCCAAAAGAATAGAGGAACTATTAAAGAATCAAGTAATTGAAAAGGAAGAGTCATGTCATAAGTTGGAAGATGAAGTTGTTGATCTTAGAAAGAAAGTAGAGAAGTCAAAAAAATTCTTGAATATCTCAACAATCTTGAATAAGATATTGAATAGTCAAAGATCACCAAATGATAAATCAGGTCTTGGATACAAGAAACAAGCTACACATATTGAAGAAAACACCTCAAAAGGCATGAGGTAAGTCCCTCACTCTCAAAGGTTGGAAATAATGTTGCAAGTCATCCATCTACACTAGGGAAGGAAAGGAAAAAGGAAGGAGGAAATCAAGAAGCCATCTTTACATTTCAAAGAAAATTCAAGATACCTTCAATATCGACACCAAAGAAAAGGTATGAAAATGTTATTCATGGTCATTGTTACTCATGTAATGAATATGGTCACAAATCTTTGGAGTGAATATTGTATGCAAGGAGAGATAATGAAATATTTCATAACACCTTAAGATGTTGGAGATGTAGTCAATTAGGACACATCACTGCTCACTGTCACATCATGAGATGCTACAACTGTAGTGGATTTGGTCACAAATCCCAGGATTGATGGAACACAGGAAGAAATTCCATGATGAGGAATTCATATAGAATGACTAGAATAAGGCATGAAGTTAGGAAGGAAGACATTTTTGAAAAGATGGAAGCTCAGAGCTCAAGTTCTAAGAAGCAGGGACACCTTCAGAAGTGGGTAAAGAAGACTGAACAACCAGAGCAAAATTCCATCCTTAAGGGAAGCTCAAGTTTTTCATCTTCAGAAGTATACACACATATGCGAGCTGACCTATGAATAGGTCACATACATACATGAGCTATATGTGTAACATGCCATGTATCTGTGGTAAAGTCTTAAAAAAAATGGGCCATGCACATGAGTTGCAACATGGTATAATGGTATAACTCTGTGTTGCAGGGTCTGACACGGTTTGTTGCAGGGTCTGACATTGTTTGCTGCAGGTTTTCATGATTACATGTTGGCATACATAATTGATGTATGTATGGTGGTGAGATATGGTTGAGTATTGAAAGAATATCTTGGATGCATGGTACTAACCCTAGAGTGTGGATTGAGACATTTTTCTGTTGAAGAACAATGTTGGTTGTGACACTGAAGTTATGGCACTTGGTTATGAGATTTATCATGATGATTGTTGTGCTACTTATATGTGTAATATAATGCACTCATTAATTATCAATCTGGGATTCGTAATCAACAGAGTTACAAGACACTAGTAAGGAAGGTAATTTTAATGTCATGAGTATAGAACTATTATATATTATGCATGCTGGAAACAAAACAAACTAGCAAATCAAAACACACTTTGGTTGTCTTTCACAGAGAGGCTATCTACTCCATTATGGAACATGCAAGTATGAGATGGAGTTCTTTTGACAGATCAACTCTGCTATTTGACCTAGAAAACTAACTATGCAATCACACTTTTGAAAGGGAAATCACACATCAATCATCAAGACATAGCATGGGTAGTTCAATAGTCAATATACCAAGTATGTTGTGGTTCAAAATGTGTTGTTGTGAACTTCACTAGTTCTCCTTCAAATATGTTTGAATTCTACTGCCAACATTTACGTCCATGAAATGAAATCAAATTGATAAAAATAGAAACAAATCATATGAAAAAAAAAATATCTCCGAGCGATCGAAACCTAAACTGAACTATACTGCTATCATTTGAAAAGATCAAAGCTTCAGCTAGTCTAACATTTATACTATTGAAATCAACTGCTAACACTAATCTATAAGGATGCTGACCTTTGTTGGGAGGTGGGCCCTTGCCGCTTCAACAGGTCAGCGACTGGAGTCTACAGTAAGCTTTCTTTCAATCCACACATTCCTCTTACTCAAATTTCAAAACATAGAATTAAACTATGCTAACAACTCAACTCACATTCATTCATAAATGATCNTCAATCCACACATTCCTCTTACTCAAATTTCAAAACATAGAATTAAACTATGCTAACAACTCAACTCACATTCATTCATAAATGATCAAGACCTGGAAATAATTGACATCCTTCTATTAAAATTCAACTCAAAATCTATTCTGAAATATGTAACACTGCTTTACATACTGTGTTATGCTAACTCTCTACTACTTCCACCATCCTTTCCATGACTATTTAAACAATCTTAGTCGTGAAACACAAGGAGGTGAAATCTTTAGCAGGTTAGTCAATTGTCAAATTTATATATTCGGTTACATATTTTAAGCTTCATCCTCATGACACGAAGTGTATGAGGATGAAGCAATAAAAAAACAAGCTTATCATAACCTTGCTAGAAATTTAATGATTCAACAAACATCCAACAATTATATTTAGTGCGATCTGGAGCTAAACTTGGTATATTCTTCTTCCTATATTGGTACCGGATCGTAACAGGTGAGATTCGGTAAATGGTACTGGATCTGAACAATATGAAAGTGGTTGGTACCGGACTAGAACAATCTGCAGTCGTTGGTACCGGATCGCGACAGTGGATGGTTCGGTACCGGATCTGAATGGAAGGTGTGCTTGGTACCAGGTTCAGACAGTGGCAATCTGGCGCATAAGTACCGGATGGCTGAGTTGGTACAGAAAGGATGGACTCATCTAGAGGTCAAAGGTTACACATGGAAAATTAAAACGTTAGTACATGAAACATTTAGTCTCCTATCTCAATAAACCACAAAAATGCATGAATTAATTATACTTTACCTTATGACCTCATCAATGGCTAATGGTAGTGTTCTTTGTCATTTATCCAAGCTTAGGTAAGCCACAAAGGTATAGATGAGGAGTATAATGGGGTAGTGGGGATGTCAATTTAGAGGCTCAGCAATGATGCTAGATAGATATGTCATTGATCTATTGAGGTACACTTCTAGTACATGTATTATTGGATGCTTAGTATTTGCTGTAGTGAATGGAGGTTGATGATGATCTGTTGGGGTACATGGTTGTTACATATTTGAGTTTCATTGATATATCTTATGATGTTTTATTGGAAGCATATTGTTGGATGTCTTGGTGCACTCATTTGGCATATGGATGAGCTACATATTGGGACATGTATTTGATGAGTTGATGACATGGTCATATTGTACACCATTGATGAGTCATAGCTTGATCTATAGTTGATGCATGTTTGGTACACATTTGGTACATTGTTAGAGGCACCTACCAGTAGTATGATTGGAACATGTTTTATGGTGGATATGGCATACATGTATGAGGACACATCTTGATTGTGGCTCATTTTTTGGTATTGGTGCATGGTTGATGCACTTTCTTGGTACAGGTGGTGATACATGTTTAGTGCATGTTGATACACTCATGGATGGTATATGTATGTGGATGATATTATTTGGATAAAGTACACCATTGGTATTACTTGATTATCATATAATTTGGTACATGATATATGGGATTATATAGTTGAGACACTTGATTGATTGAGATACATGGTTGTGGCACATGGTTGGCATGTTTGTAGAAGCATATGGTTGATACACTCCATTGATACTATCTTATGACATATTCTATGATATTGATGTACATGGTTGATGTACACAGGTGTTGTGCATGGTTGGCACATCGTATGATATTGATGTACATGGTTGATGTACATAGGTGTTGTGCATGGTTGGCACATTGTATGGTGTTGAAGTACATGGTTGATATACATGGGTGTTGTGCATGGTTGCCACACAATATGGCACAGGATGTACTTGGTTGATGTTTTATTCATGATTCTCTATTTTCATTATTGACATATCTCTTGCTTCATGATGTATGGTATGGCACAAATTTGATGCATGGACAGGTGCAAGGATCGTCATAGAAAGAGCGATTGATCTATGTTCCGATTGAGCAGTAGCATTTGCAGTAGAATCATATTGCAGTGGTAGCATATTGTTCATATTGCAGAGAAGATAGGGGGAGACATACCTTTTGGGGGATTCATTCTTCTTCCCATGATTCTAGGATGAGATATTTATCAGATGCATACTTGGTAAAACAACTCTATACTTGGAGAAAGAGCACATAGGCATAGTTCCAGGGGGAGAATTGGTCACAGGGATATCCTGAGCGATATATATTCAACATTACATTAGAGTGATATACCTTGTTCAAAAGGGGAGAGATTATTCCGAACAGGATCAAAGGAATTCAAGTAGGGAGAGAAACCCCAAGAAGAGAACTACCCTTTTCCATTGATGTCAAAGGGGGAGAGATAGTCACATTGATGTGATTGAGATGACTATTGATGTAGAGCAATGCCTTGTCTACATGTTTCCATCAATGATTGGTGTTGACATCAATGTTGGTATTTCCATCAATGCCAAAGGGGGAGATTGTTGGATCATGTTGTCATTGATGTCAAATGATTGATGTAAAAGGAACAATGTCTTGTCATAGCATACTGATGTAATATGTATTATCCTTGATGTGAATGGAATGATGTCAAGTAGTCATATGATGTCATACATATATGAATATGGATCAATGAGTTCTCATTGATATATGATGCATAGATGAAGATGGATCAATGAGTTTTCATTGATATATGATGCATAGATGAATATGGATCAATGAGTTGTCATTGATATATGTTGCATAGATGAATATGGATTGATGTGTTATCATTGATGGTTTGATGCATTAATGTATTGATCGTTGGATCATGTGATCATGCATGGAATCAATGACAAAGGGACAATGTCATAGTGATATATTGTCATAGTGATATATTGATGTAAATATGACTTATTATTGTCTTGATAAGAAGTACAAATGGATTAAATCCAAAGTGGTCCCCTTATGGTGAAATCCCTCATGGGAAAACGCTTTGCGGTTGAGTTATCCTAGAAGTATGGTTAGAGAAACCATGCTTATGTGTGGAATAATGAGATGAAGATCAGTGAATTTGTCAGTGAAACTATTCTATATGGATAGTGCTTGTCATGCCATTTCTGGTGGTATGTGTAACATCACATAACTCCTCATGGTTTGAGAGTTATGGCCTTACGAAGTTGGAGGACCCTCATATGTTGGATTGAAGCCCCAAAAGGTCAAAGAAGTCAAAGTGCTTGCAAAGAAGAAATTATTTAAAAGTGAATTGACAAAGTCNAACATCACATAACTCCTCATGGTTTGAGAGTTATGGCCTTACGAAGTTGGAGGACCCTCATATGTTGGATTGAAGCCCCAAAAGGTCAAAGAAGTCAAAGTGCTTGCAAAGAAGAAATTATTTAAAAGTGAATTGACAAAGTCAAAGAGGATTATTTAAATGATAAAGTGAAGTGAAAAAATCAAGGAGGATTATTTAAATAATATTGTAAATGGAGAACCTTATAATTATGGAAAGTAGTTAACCCTAAAATGAGGAAAGAGGGTTAAGTTGTCAAGTGGATATTGGATACATGGACAAGTGGAAAATTGGGAAAAGTTGGATAGAATTGACAATATGGACAAAGTGGCTATGTGGACAAAGTGACCTAGAAGATGCTTCTAAGGAAGCTACTTGGAGAGTATAAATAAGAGGCAAGGGTCTCTTGTGTCAAAATCTCTTGAGCATATCTTGAAGATCAATTTTGAGAGAGATATTGACTAGAAGATCTCATGGACACATCAAAGTTTCCGTAAGTCTGAGATATTGAGGACAAAAGTTTCAGAAGTTCAGAAACCCTAGTTTCTGAAGGAGTACTCGAGAAGTAGTGGGCCATATAGCATACATACGCGGGCTGCAGTGAGCCAGAGAACGTACACATGCGGGATGAAGGAAGGCAGAGCACGTAAAATTGATGAAGTCATGAATATTTGAATGTGAGCTGGTGCCATGTTCTTGACGGCTGAAGCAAGTTTCAGATCTTCATTCTATGGGTTCAGATCTATCATAGAAACTTTGGTATGGTTAAATAGTTGTCTTGATGGATACTCTTGCATATTGTATTGATTGATTGATAGAGTAAGAAAAACTCTTATGTTTCAGTACTGGTATGATTTCCATAGTACATTGATTACTTATGTTTGAGTAGAATTCATATTTTATGGTTGAGGAGTACGAGTAAGTTGTTGAAGAGTATGGATGTGTTGTGATTGGTGATGGTTCAGATTGGACAGTGACAGACATAAGTGAATGTGACAGAAGGCTACAGAGGATCTGATTTTTTTTTTGGAGAGAAAACCCTAGTTGTTGAGAAGACACATGCAGGTTGTAGTACATACAGACTGCGTACATATGCGAGCTGTAATACCGGTAGTGTGCATACATACATGTGCTACACTACTGAAAGGTCATGTACCTATTGATATATTGGTTTTTGTTGATGATTGATTCCTCGTCTCAGTTGGTGATGAGTTTTGTAAGCTAAGTCTTTCATTATAGAGTTGGTGCTCTTCTGGAGTTTTAACTCTATTCAGGTGTTGCTGATAACCCAAGGATTGTAGTCCATAATAAAAATAAAATTGTACATACATCTTGTTTTCTTTGTGATGATGAATTATTGATGATATATGTTGCTGATGCATATTCACATTTAACTGGTTATAAATGACAACAATAAGTAATGAGTAAATGTTGATTGCTAACTAAGAAATTTTGTGAAAGGGAAAAGTTTGAAAAAGAGTACCACACTCATTCACCCCCCCTCTAAGTGTGGTCAGTGTGTCCAACAAAAGGAACATCGAGCATCATCCATGTGCCGAAACTAAAGACCAAGAAAATAATGTAATATGCCTAAGTATGTCATTTCAAAGCATTGCTTAAAATAATTCTTCAATTCTTGGATTACTGAAATCTGGCCACCCTTAAGGATCAGATCAAACACACATAAAGAAAAACAATGAGAACACCATATTCAAATCATTTAACATATCTATTTGGATCAGATAGAGACCTCTTGAAACCACTTTGTAAGAAATAAGTATCAATTTTCTCATACCAAGCCCTAGGTGCCTATTTAAGACCATACAAAGAATTGTTCAACTTTTATACCAAACTTGAAGTTTGAGAGGAGATAAACCGGGTGGTTGTTGCATATAATTTCTTCACAAATATCACCATTTAAAAAATCACTCTTGACATCCATTTGGAGAATTTCCCATTGAAAATATGCAACAAGAGAAATGATGGTTCTTATGGTGTTCATTTTAACAACATGAACAAAGGTTTCAATATAATCAATACCTTCTTTATGATGAAATCCTTTAGGGACTAACCATGTCTTATGATTTTCAATTTGTCCTTCTGTAGTGAACTTTGTTTTATAAATCCATTAGCAACCAACAAGATTCTTACAAGGAAGAAGTGGGACAAGGTTCCAAGTATTGTTCTTCATCGAAAATTCATATTCAATATCCATTTCATTTTCCAATTCTGGTTTTCTTTTATCTTTTTCATATGTGGAGGGATCATATGTCGCTAACAATTTTTCCATGAGAGAAAAATCAGATCTAGTCCTTCTAGTGTTAGATGATATACCAATCTCAGACCTTGCAGATTCAAGTGTCTTCTGTGCCCAAACTGGAAGAGGAGGAGTAGTGGTGGTAACCACTCTAGTATCTTCAGGAAATTCAAGTGGTTCACTCAAACTAGTAGATGAAACATGATCTATATATTTCAAGTACTTGATGTAGGAGTAATGGACAAAGGCTCAACAGAAGACATAGGCAGTTGCAAGGAAACATGAGGTTTGATAGACTCAAGGGGTGGAGAGACTTCATTGAACTATACATATCGATCAATGATGACATCTTGTTTGGAGGGATAAAAAAACCTGTAATCTTTAGAATCCTCACTCTAACCAAGAAATATGCATTTATGATATTTGGGATCCAACTTATTCCATTTTTAAATAGGGATATGTGTCCAAGATTCACTACAAAATACCCTGAAATTGCTAATGTTTGGTCACATTCCACTCCACTTTTCTTCAGGAGTAACTTGCAAAACTAATTTAGTAGGAACCCTATTCAAAATATGGTTAGCACAAGAAACATCTTCAGCCAAAAAATTTTTCTACAATCCTTTTGAATATACAATACATTTATCCATTTCAACTAAGGTCCTATTTTTCCTTTCAACAACTCCATTCTGTTGGGCTATGTAAGGAATTTTCCTTTGATGTTGTATGCCATGCTTGGATGAATATGTTGTAAATTCATGCTTAGTGTACTCCATTGCATTGTTAGTTCTAAGAGTCTCGATACATTAACTAGATTCTTTTTCAACTAGGGATTTAAATTCTTGAAATACAACATAATCTTGACTTTAATGCTTCAAGAAATAAACCCATGTATTCCTGTTGTAATCATCAATAAAAATAGTGAAATAAACAACACTTGATAATGAAGGAGTCTCAAGAGGACCACATATTTCACTGTGAACTGGCTACAACTACTCTTGGGCATGCTAAGATTGATCCTTATCAAACTTTTCCCTATGATGTTTCTTGAGGACACATCCTTCACACATACCTTTAGTGGAAGAAATTATAGGTAAACCAAGTACCATTTTAGATAAAAGTTTCATTTTACCATAGTTCAAATGACCTAATATTTCATGCCTTAAATTACTTTGTTCATCAACATGGGAAACATAGGAATATAATGGTTGTTTGCTGGGGGAAGTAAAACCAATGAACTTAAACAAACATGCTTGATGATCAACGTGACTCGATGAAACAATTTTGAAGTTATTTTTGATATCTTTCAGAACATATCTATCAGGCCATGCTTCAAACTTATAACATTTTTGAAAAGAACATTAAACTTAAAGGAGATTGATGGGTTTGTCTTCAACATGAAAAAATATTCCAGTATACCAAGAGGAACTTGAATAGTACTAGAACCAACAACTGAAAGGTTCTTACCATCACTTATAGAAACTTTCTAAGCCATGTGTTTGTTTGCGTCATAAGAGGTGAATAATGAAGTAGTACCCGTCATATGATTTGAAGCACTTGAATCCAAAATCCATTCCATAGAAGAATACGAGTTAGTTGGTTGAACATAATAGGAACTAAGAGATACCTTTTGTTCTTTATAGGTTTTCGTTTTGGATTTTTCTAGTTCATTCCATCTCTTAAAGCAATTATTCTCAACATGATTGGTTTTGACACAATGCTTTCAAGGTTTCCATACTTTCTTCTCTGAAGCATCTGAAGGAGCACCATTAGAATTTGGATTGGAAGTACTAGCAACATGAGGTTTGGTGTTCTCATGAGAACCTTATGTGGATTATTCTTACCATGTTTCAAATGAACTTTCCCAATGACCAATTGACTATGCGAGATCAACCTATCATGTTCACAAATCATCCCTTTGCAAAACTCTTCAAAAGTAGTTTTCACTGATCCATTAGACTTTTAAATAGAAATATTTCGAGTTTGTATGAAGATATCAAAATATGAAGGCTATTTCTGTTCTACAAGGATAATGAGAGATGTATTGGTTTTCTTATAATATTTTCCACAAGCATTAAGATTCTCATTATAAGTTTTTAACTCAGCAAAAAATGACTCAATTCTCTCAAAATGTTTAGGATCAAGCTCATGAATTTTCTTCTCCAGATAATAGGAAGAAACATCATTAGTCTTATCATACAAATAAGCTAAAGTTTTCCATACCTTCACAGGGTTATATTCATCTTCTATGTACCTGTAGACGGCTTGAGATGGTTTTCCCAATGAGACCTCTTTCCTATTCATATAGCTAATTATTTGGCATCAATGGGTTTCTTGATATCACCATTGACAATGCACTAGAGATTATTCTCCCTGAGAATATCAAACATATTCATATTCCAAGAAATATAGTAAGTGTCAATTAACTTAGGAACTAAAACAACCTTTGAAGTTATGATGAATAAATCTAAGAAATCGAGAAATAAATGCAAACAAAATTCACTCAAACCAAAGAAAAAAATGAGCACCATATAATAAACTAAATATTTTTCTTTTCAACTGTAGATATGAATGGAAAGGTCGAGATTTGGGTGGAAAGGTTGTGATCTTGAGGATGTAGACTGCAATCTGTTCAACGTGAAGACAATAAGAGCCATAAGGCACCATCATTGTAGAAAAATAATTTCCTATAAAGGTAGATATGAAATCCATGAGAAACGACTCCCTCCAACAAGAAATGAACTAATGAAATGAACCAAAAACACCACATATGCAATACAAATTAGAACCACTCATGGCCATACACTTCAATAAAAACCTCACTGCCAAAGAAACCTTTGTAAAGAGATTCGAATTCCCAACAACAAATAAATCCCAACAAAAAAAATTCCTAGATCCCAGGGATGATCCAACTAGTTGATCCAACACAAAAAACACTAGGAGATCTATATGGGTCTGGTTGAGAGAGATCATCGTATGGGTCCATATAGGGTGTGAAGAGGAGAGGGGGGTGTTTTTACAACCCAACAGAGAGAAATCAATCCCCCCCAAAAAAATTCAAAGCTAAATACCATTCCATTAAAAATAAATTAGGTTCGGAAAAAAATTAGGATTCATAAAAAAATAGGCTTGGAAATCACCAAACCTAAAAATGTGCCCCTAAAACTTTAGGTTTTAAAAAAATAAAAATCCTAGGCTAGGCTAGGAAAATCAATTCAAGTTTGGGAAAATGGAAGCCAAACTTAACAAATGAATATTCATTTTTTATTAATTCCTCTGTTCTCGAAACAAGGTGAGGTTAGATTTGCTAAAAAATGCACATAAATGGTGAGATATGATCAGATCTGGTGAAAACCTAAATGGTTGTCTAGATATGATTGCAACTCCATTAGAGAAGGGACCCCAAAGAACAAATGTACTGAAGTCTAATGCTAAAAAATCAATGGAGAATTTATGCATGGAGATAGATCTCGGTAACCCACTCTGATACCATTTTAGATTAGGAAACTATGAAATAAAATATAACAAGTAATCTAAACTGTCTAATCTCCTACACAAAGCATCAAATAAATCAATAAATCAAAGAACGCAAGAAATAAAGGAGACAAGAGAGACAAGGTTTACGTGGTAAAACCCCAATGCAAGGAAACATCCATGGAAGTTGGTCTTCTATTCTTTAGGTAAACTATCCAATCTTACAATGCAGTAAGATCCCCATATATGCATTACCTCACATTACATTTGCACACCTAAAGGGTCGGTCTTTAAGTTAGGGTAATTTTGGATAGATACATTTTTTGAGAAGGATAAGCTCCTAAAAAATGTTGTTGGAACTATGTACAATTGGGATCCTAAAAGGCATTTGAACAATGCTTACTTTTTTGGTGCCAACATAGAGGGTGCCGAGGTGGTTCTTTATGAATTGTTGTGTGGAAATAAACTATTTAAATGTGATGGGTATATAAATTTACTTTGAGAGAATGTATTGATCAATGAGCCTTGCATGGAAATTGGAATGTGGGCCATTATTTCAAAGTCTTTCGAGGATCTTATCTCTAGGATGCTTAAGAAATATGATTTGACATACCCATTACTAAACCCACATAAAAAGTATTTCGATACCAATTAAAATAAATGCGTGCATCATGAAAAAAACGCTCATGTAACTACCAATAATTTTAAATTCATAAATGTAGTCTATTTATCCATACACAACATTCAAAAATACATAGTAAATGCAATAGTAAATCACAACATTTAAGCGTGGTATTAAAACTATAAATAAGCACAAAGGTAAGAACACTTGTCTTAACAAACAAATACAAAATTGGCTACAAACGTTAGAATTTCCACCTAAACATAGGATCTGATGCTCCATTTGTCTCAACAACAAGTCACCCTTTAAATGGGGCTATGATTCGACAAGAAAATAATGGCTCCTATGGTTGGCTACTGTAAACTCAAATAGCCCAATACCTAGTAAAATTCATGGTAAGATAACTCCTACAACAATTCCAACCCACAATTTCTCTTTCCCCTCAACCTGCACAACCCAAGTAATGGGATCCCCTTCTCTTCCATGTATCCCCTCATGCTATCATGTTTCCCTCTAAGGGTCCAACATAGATTGGCCAAGAAATCTCTCAATCGGGGACTCTATGAATTCTAGTTGTAAGAGAGTTCTCGTAGCAACATTCTCACATGCTCTTGGGTAATTTCCTCCACAAGAAACTCACTTACATGCATAAAAACCTAATTATCCATGTAATTCGCATCTATAGCAAGAGTCCTTTAATACATACTATTGCTGCCTCCTTTTTTCTCAGCACCAAAAATATATTTTCTCTCTTTCTCCAAGATGTAAAAAAAATGCCCTCTCCCTATACTCAAATTTCTTTTTCTTCTTCCATGCATTCTTGACTCTCACATTTCCCAAAGATGATTGTACCCAACTCATTCTTCAATAAATAGGTGATGTGACTTTCCCCACAACCTCTTACATAAGTGTACTTATCCCATGCTTTAATAACTAGGTGAGATGAATTTTCCCACCATCCTCTTACATGCACCCAATGATTGGTTTTGATAAGTCACATGAGGAAAATATTTGATAATATAATGATTTATAAAAGTGGCTTTGGTCTATTAGGCACATGGAATTTCCCCTTGGACCCCCCTTTATCCCCCTCTTTTTTGGAAACATAGGCCCCATGACTCTATGCTTATTTGTATGCAATCGATGATGTTTTTTATTTTATTATTTTCAATGTACAATGTTTAGATATTACATCGCTTGGCCCGCAACCATTCATCGTATTTACAAATATATATTGCTAATATGGGGATTAAAAACTAGGGTATTACACTCCCCTCCCTCTACTTTTTGCACCATCCTTAGTGAACATCACCATACTTGTGTACATGTTCATATATGCAAAATTTTACATCATATTTCTTGATAACTTCATAGTTTAATGACTTCTACAAAAATTCCAACCAACAACTCTCATTCCTCTCAACCTGCACAACCCCATGAAGTGTACCACATTCTTTGCACCAAAATCCCTCAGGCTATCCCATTTCCCTTCCAGAGATCCAACATAGGTTAGACAAGAATTTTCAGAGTTGTGGCTCTAGGAATTCCAACAACCAAAAATGGAGTCTCTAAACATTTATATACAAATGTACATTCATATTTCCTCAAAAAACTGCAAAAGGATATGGGTACTCCTCCCGCATGGCCTCTTTGTGCTCCCACATTGCATATTTAGGATCGTAGCAGGTCCAATGAACATTTACCATGTACATTCCTTGGTTCATTATAAATTTTACTTTCTGGTCTTGAATGTGTGTTGGCTCCACTCGAAAGTCCCCTTCATGCTACACTTGGATCATTTTCCAATAAATCACATGGTTAATATTAGTCTCACACTTCTTCCATAAAGGCACATGAAACACTTTATGAATTATCATGGATGCATGAAATTCAAGTATGTATGCAATTGGGCCAATTCTCTCTAGAACTTCAAACGACCCACAATATCGTGTTTCCAATTTTGGGTAGTTTACCAATCTCAGAAATCTCCTTTTAACCTTTAATTTTAGAAACACATGCTCATGCACCCTAAATTCCCTCTGTGTTCTACCTTTATCATCATAGCCCTTTTTTCCTAATTTTTTCAACCTTTAAATTATACCTAATCTTTACCATTTTCTCTTCCATTTCCCTTAGCAATTCTATCCCAATAACGACTCTGTCTATTGGGTTGTACCATGTCATAGGATTGTTGCATTTTCTACCATACAAGGATTCAGATGGGATCATCTTCAATGATGTCTGATACCCATTGTTGTAAGAAAAATCATAAAATGAAGATAGTATTCCCACCTGAAAGGTTTGTCCATGACATACATTCTAAGCATATATTCAATTATTTGGTCGACCCTCTCTATCTACCCATCCGAATTCGAATGATATCTTGTGTTGAAATTCATATTTGTCCCAAATATTTTAAACAACCCTTTCCAAAAAGTGAAAGTGAACTTGGGAACTCTATTTGACACTATTTCCTTAGGAACACCATCTATCCTAGCAATTCCTTTCATGTAAATCTCTGTAATGTTGGCTTCCTTATGTGTCATCTTGACTAGAATAAAATGTCCAACCTTTGTAAGCTTGTCTACCACTACCATGATAGAATCATGTTGCTTTTTTATTTTCGGAAATTTGGTGATAAAATATATAGTAACTGCTTCCCATTTCCATTTAGTAATGGGAAATGGTTGTAACAATATTGCTAGATGCCTATGAGTAGCCTTTACCTTCTGACATTCCATACATATAGCTATATAATCAACCACATATTTCTTTATTCTAGGCCAAAAATACTTGCCTCTACCCTAGATGTCCAACATATGGCACATTGTGCAACTCTTTTAGAACTAAATTTCTCAACTCTTGGGAATTAAGAACATAAAATTTGTTCCTAAACAAGAGGATTCTATCCACTTCTAGCATGTAGTCTTTAAATTTCAGTTGTACATTATCCTGTTGTAAGCATTCTTTAACTTGCGCATAATGCTGGTCCAATGCTAGAAATTCCAAAAATTTTCTTTTTAAATTTGAGCTATACATACTAATGATTGTAGCATGCATTTCATGCACCCTCCTGTTAAGTGCATCAAAAATGCTTTTCTCTTTTCCCTTGACATACTAAACTTCAAATCCACATTCATTAAGAAATTCCAATCATCTAACTTGTCTAGAATTTAGCGTTGGATGTTCAAACAAGTATTTTAGACCACTATGGCATGTTATCAGTGCAAATTTTTTTCCCATGAGATAATGCCTCCACATTTTCGGTGCATGGAAAATAGTTGGAAGCTCCAAGTCATGGGTAGCATAATTTATTTCATGCTCTTTGAGTTTCCTATATTCATAGCAAATGTCATGCCAATTTTGGATAAGGACTCCATCAAGCCCTTGTTTACATCCATCATTGCACACAACAAAATCCTCATTTGGATCTGCAATATTCAAAATAGGCGCATTGGTTAATAATTCGTTTAGTCACACTTGGTATTCCATTCAAATTTCATCCCTTTCTTTTGTAGTGAAGTGATTGGATGTGAAATCTTGGAGAAACCTTCAACGAATCTCTTGTAATAACCAACTGAACCCATAAATGCTCTCACTTTTTAAATGTTCTTTTGTCTAGGCCATCATTTGATTGCCTCAATCTTCTTGGGATCCACTACTATACCCTCCTCTGAGACAATGTGACCAAAATAGTGGATTTTCCTCTGAATGAAAGTGTACTTGCTCAATTTGGCATACAATTGAGCCAATTTGGCATACAATTGGCTCAATTTGGCACTCTCTCAAACCTGTAGCACCATCCTCAAATGTTTTTCATCCTCCTCCTCTACCTTGGAGTAGATAAGAATATCATCCAAGAAGACAATACCAAATTTTTCCAGGTAATCTCTAAACACTTCATTCACCAGACACATAATTTATTGGCACTTTTTTCAACCCAAATGACACTACTACAAACTCACAATGGCCATACCTTGTCTAGAAGACCATATTGCTAGTATCTTCTTCTCATATTCTCACCTTATGGTAACATGACCTCAGGTTAATATTGGAAAATATCCTTTCTCCTTTCAACTAGTCAAAAAGGTCACCAATCCTTTTCAAAGGATACTTATTGTTTACAATAATCTTATTTATTTGTCCAAAGTCAATACACAACCTCAAAGTTCCATATTTTTTCTTCACAAACAACATTGGGTCACTCGATGGTGAAACACTTGGTGTTTGCACTCCTTCTTCAACAACTCTTCTAGCTGCACATGCAACTCTTTCAATTCCGGTGTGATCATTAAATAGGGAGTCTTGTACACTAAGTTGTTGGGATTGAGAGTCCTTTACAATTGTTAATAACAAGAGAAAAATGGGGGTAATGATATTCTTTTATTGCTTAGCCGGATGGAGAGATGGTTTACAAATCCTATCGAATTGTCACAAGGGATTCAACATTTGAATATAAAACACTCAAGCTTTTTCAATCATATGGAAGGAAAAATTCTTGAGAAACCATTCACAAATGTAACTTCATGGGTATGTGTTGTCACAACCCAACAATATCCACCTTAGAAAATATTTCCTAATACCTTTCCTAATGAATCAAACATCACTTTCCTGCAAGCCAAGAGAATCCAAACACCACTGCAACTTCTCTGACGATACTATTTGCAACAACATGTCTTCTTAGTTTGTTCTCGTATGGATCACTCCACCTCCATTGAATCAACATAACCACAAACTAAATTGCTGCAACCATTGTAGGTGATACTCATGCTTCTCAGATACTAAAGAACCCATTTCCATTCTCTTTATCTGGGTTTGTCATGTGTCCACTAAAAACACCAACTGCATGTGAAATACTTGAACATTTCATCGCAATCATAAACCTTCCTATTACATTTGTACATGATACATATAATCATTTTCTTCCTTACTATCAATACATAAAATTGAAGAAATATTACAATGGAAAGTTAAAGGGATATTTACTGGTTTTACAAAGTTAATACTAAACCTCATCAGTGAAAACCACAAATTACCATTTTCCATCTTTGTGTACTTCTATGTCCAAGATTTGTTTTTCTACTCCCACATCCTTCATTTGGGACATCCTGACCAACTAAGCCTTTCACCTACTAACTTCAACCATGCTTCGCTTGGAACAAGAATATCATCAACATAACACCAAGATAATGAATATGTCATAAACACAATGATCATACTCACTTATAAATAACTTTGGCTTGCCATGAAGGAATCAGACATCTTGTACCATTGCCTGGTTACCTTAGGTATTACAATGATTCCTTGAGTTTGCAAACAAATCTCCCTTTGTGATCCTGAACAAATTCTGATTGTTCCATGTACACATCTTTGGCAATGATGATTTTGTGGGTAGTAGGATCCCACAATCTGCATCCCTCAAATCCATCACCGTAACCAACAAATATGCACTTCCTTGACCAAATCCGACCAAGCTAGCCTAGTGAGCCTTCACCTCTCACCTCCAAGCCAATTTCAATGATTCATTACATGCAATACATGGGATCTAAAACCATGATCTACCAAAAAAAAAAACCTTGTGCCAAAACCCACAACTCTTGACCTATTTCCCCCCATGACCAAAATCAACCAAACTTCCCTCAAAGATAGGGTATCTGGGAATACCACATGCTCTCCCCCTGTCACCTAGGTCGTATAGACTTTATTGGTGACATTTTAAATTGGGGTACGCATGCATAACCACATATTACATCCATATTCTAATTTAACACAAAAACATATGTTAAATCCACCTCAAACTTTGCATTCAATACTTCTTCATTGCCATCTGAATGGGAAACCAAGTCCTCTTCCTCACACCAGAGCTCCCAACTATGCAAAACATCCTCCTCGCACTCCATGATCTTGACCTTGAGATCATCACCATCTCCATTTATACCACTGTTGGAACCAGTTCCACCTAAGACATCAACCACCCAACCTATATTCCATGATGTATCTAAGTACCCACTTGGAGTCCTATGAGAGTATCCATAGCCTCCGCCCTATTGGTTGTGGAACCTGATTATCTTCTTGATTTAGAGGTTTGTTTCAGTCATTATTGGATCCCATTTCCTG